>JACKQL020000164.1:0-78621 GCA_018296165.2 Termitomyces sp. T153 | reverse complement strand
CATAAGCAGTGGCTTAGAAACCAAGCCAGGCCATCATCACTGCTGGCACCATAACCTGTTTCTACCAGAACAATGTTGATGATATCTTCTGGACCAGATCAGCTGGGATCAGGCAAGATCAGGTACCTTTAGACAGGTCCAATTGTCAGACCTGATCACTTTACTTCAGTTGCTTATACACTGTTACTTTACTTGCCTTACTGTACTTATTAACTTTACTTACCTTACTTGGCTTTTATGTTACTTGTTATTTACTTTACTACAGTTACTTATACTTTTACTTGATTACCCTTTACTTTACTAATGCTATTTGATTTTACTTGTATCATACTAGAATTTCATTAGTCAATTTGAGTTGTCAATTGGAGTATTATAACTTACATTGTTAGGGATTCGAACATGTGACCTTGCATGAGGCCCACCTTACAAATGTTGGCAATCCTTACCAGTACATCAAGCTACTGTTATTATACAGAGGAAGGGGGTTTGGTATATACAGTAGCTTCTGGAAGTACCTTGACTGTTTTTCAAACAAATTACTCTGTTACAGGCTACTACATATTGTGGATGACAGGTGACAAGTACTATTGACAATTTATGGAATACAATATAATACATTATCCAGACATGATGTAATACTAATGGTCCAAGAAGGGACAAGACTACAAATCTAAAGCAATGAGGTTAAGAAATGATTTTGTATGAGCCTACTTCCAGGGCTGTCCAGAATGCCTTGTGAGAGGTACCTCAGTGACTTCAGGCTGCTCAGTGATGGTCTTAGCTCTCCCTCTCCCAGCAGGTCTGCCATGGCTGCATCAAGTAGGAGCATGTTGTCCATGACTAGACTTTGCTCCTTGGAATGAAGTCAAATCCAATGGTGTACTGACTGTGTCTTCATGAATGGAAAGCCTTTCAACATCAAGCTCAGCAAAACAGGCAGCTTAATTGATCCAAATTGCTTGTGTTTTCAGGCTCTGACAACTCAGAATCAGAGGTGGTCAAGGGAGGAAAAGTGGCTAGCTTTTGTGCAGCTGACCCTGGGGCTGATTGTGAAGCTGATTGCACACTATTAGCTGAAGAGGTCAAGATGTTGGATGTCAACAGTGGAGGCTGTTTGGTTGTGACTGTTACATTAGGAGAGGCATAGGGCCCAACAGGAGCTGGAACCTGCTCTGCTGCTGAAATAGAAGTAGTGGTTTGGTTTGAAATGCCTTCTCCTTGTAGCTTTAACACATACTACTTTCTATCTGACCCAATCCTGTTAATCTTTGTCTTATATGTCCACAACACTCTTTTCCAGTCCTCCACAGGTTTCACAGTAGGTCTAGTGATTTGGTTTGAAATGCCTTATCTGTAAGGGGACTGGTCCTCAGACTGGTCCCAACCCTAGTTCAGCTTAGTTCATGAGTACTGGCATTCTATCTAGTTGGACTCCAGACTGCCGGACCCTATCTTACTCCCTTCTGTCTCAGCTCCCCAGCCTAATGGGTATATTGTACCTGGCACATGGTATATTGTTGTTATCATTGATTCTAATGCTACTGGACCCAATTAGTCAGTATGTTGTAGTCATTGGCCTCCACTTTGTGATATAGGTTGTAGTCAGCAGCCTCCAACTTAGTCATAGGTACTTAGTCATACTGAGTAGTCTTGTAGTATATAAGGCAGGCTTGGGGCTAGACTAGCCTCAGCCTGAACAATAGCATAGTTTCCAGGTTTATCCATTGTCCTAACTGTGAGCTTGGCCAGTGCTGCCCCTTGTCACTGCCTTGCCCTCCACCTTTGCCTCTTGCTGGACTCTTGCCTCTTGCTTGCTATGCTCTATGCCAGCTCACTCACTGCTCATCTCCTGACAGGAGTGTCAGGTCATGAGTGGTGACTCTGGCTTGGACCATCCATGGCTGACATCCCCTCACATTCTCCTTGTAGCTTTAACACATACTACTTTCTATCTGACCCAATCCTGTTAATCTTTGTCTTATCTGTCTACAACACTCTTTTCCAGTCCTCCACAGGTCCAGTTCTGATGCTCTTGAGCCCATTTAAGTTGTAGTTGCCAATGTCTAGCTTTGAGCATAGGAACTTTCCTCTTTGTAGCAGACCAATACCCCTCCTCCTTCAGCACATTCCAGACAATCTGAGCAGAGACAGGGTTGGAAATGATGGTGTTGATGAGATTGGTGGCCTGAACAGCTGTATCAAGTCTCCCAGTTGAGATTTGTCAAACAATAGCACATTTATCATGTGGAGTAAGCTAAGCTGGACAGCCTCCAAAATGGTTTTCCTTATCCACCTCCAACTCTCTTCCAATCCTCCCAATAGTAGACTTCCCTAGATCAGTTTTAGCCCCAATCTGATGCAGAGAATACCCTTGAGCAAGGAGAGAAGCAACAGTAGAGCATTGTGCAGGAGAAGTAGCTTTTATGATGGTGGTTGAAGGTCAAGATGTAGTTCAACCAACTTGAACCACTCACAAATATAACTCAACATAGTTACATGACTCCAGTGGAACTTCCTAATCAGCCCTGGCACATGCACGTTCTCCCACAGTTCCCAGAAGATGTCCTCAATTCCATAACCCTTCCACTTCATCTTATTGTAGCTGCTGCCAGAACAGATGACTGTCCAGGATCTCTTCCACCTTGTATTCCTCATTGTCATTGACCACCACCAAAGATGGCAGGAGTGCCAGGTGTTGCCCTAGAATAGGGTCCTTTGGGGCCAGAGTTAGCTTGACCACATTGAACACTGGATGGAGCTGGCACATCCCCATGGGGAGCTAGAGTCTATAGGCTAGAGACCTGACTTGCCATTCTACTACAAAGGGTCCTAGTAGGTGTCCAGGTAGACTTGATCCCCAGGCTGGTACTTGGGTGCCAGGGTTCTTCCACAGTTGTAATATTGTGCCATGTTGTCCTTTGCCTTTGCCAGAGCTGCTCAGGCTTCCTCCTGTGTTGAGCATCAACTTACCAGGCCCTCATTCAGTCTTATTTCCCTTTCTGGTCACATTTCCTTTCTCAGATTTATGCCCCCACCACTGCAACTTGTGTGCATTGGCACTTATATATTATTTGCTATTCTTTGCATAAAACCTTATTTTTATCATACATGCTTGTTGCATCAACAGAACTCACCCTCAGCTGTCTTACACTATTTTTGGAACACTCATACTTATGGCCATCTGTAGATATTTATGGTGTATATTGTTGTACAGGTCAATACAGCTGTCTTACACTATTGTTGGGACACTCTGAGGGTATTTATGGTGTATATTGTTCTACAGGTTATTGGGCCCCTGTTAGCAACTCCACTGTGAACACACACCATCTCAACAACAAAATTTTTACTGGCACAGTCCTACACTACAAAATGTCTGTGAGCACACTAGTGTTGAGCAAGCCCCCTATATTCTCAGAAGAATTACAATTTGATGGAGCAAACTATATACAATACAAAAACCATATTATTATCACTGTGAGAGCTCATGGAGTGCATGAATACCTGGAAGGCATGGTAACAGACCACAGAACAACACCACAACTTCAACAAACATCACACCACCCACCACCAGAGCATCTGACACCAAAACATAAAAAGGAGAAACCCCTCCAGCACCAACCCCTGTTGTTGAACTGCCTGTCAAAGCCACAGCATGGACATCCTCAAACCCATCAGCTAGGAGTGGGGCATGCATGATACATGGATGATGGGACTCATGGTCTACAACTGCAAAAGCCCAGTGGGATTAGGTATAAAAATAGGCAGGACAGCAGCCAAAGCATGGAAGATGCTCATAGACACATATGGGATTGTCTCTGACCTTGCTGCCATGGGGGCAGAAAACTGCTTGTGAGCCACTATGCTGGTGGATGGAGGCAACTTCTCCACACACATCTCAGACCTCCAGATGAAATGAAAGGAGGTGATCAAAAGAGGTGCAAGCATCTTTGATGCCACATTCTGATCTATTGTCATAGCATCACTTTCAAAATCATGGAACTCCATCATGGCAAGCATGTATGCAACCAAGATCTCCATCAAATTCATTGCAGGCCTCTCAATCCGCTGGGAATCACTGAAAATGCAGAGGGGTGGTGGAAACTTCAGCCACAGCTCTCCAAGCTACTGCAAGACCCCAACAATCTAAGCTTGTATGCATCAATCTGAACTGCAAACAGACAGGACATACCATTGAGCAGTGCTACTGGAAGGGAGGAGGAAAGGAAGGCCAGTTCCCTCCAAGCTTCTGCAACTGGGACAATGCTTTAGCCATGCTCACTGCATCAAAGGGAGCAAACCCATCTACCCTAACAAACAATGCCCCTATTGCAAACCTAGCAAACTCAAATGCCAGGGTACATATGCCACAGATTACAACTGTTGGTGTCATACCTGCTGTCAGGGGTTTACAATGAGGACCTCAACCCCATTGATACCACTCCTGCAACAAACATTTATGCTTTATGTATGAGCACAGAAATACTGACCTTTGTAGACTCAGGAGCCAGCAGTCATTGCTTTGTAGACAGGAGTGCATTCTCAATGTATGAGGAACTTGTAGTCCATTGCAAAGGTCAAGCAGTGTCCAAAGACTCAGTTTTTTATATAGTCAGCTAGGGCACTGTCAAAAAGGTCATTCAGATGCCACAGGGACATACTGAACTTGAGTTTAAGAACACCCTACACACACCTGAACTTGCAGCCAACCTGATTCCCATTGCAAAATTTGACAATGCTGGTTTCTTGGTAACTTTTGGCCAAGAAAAAGCTGTATTCCATGATAGGAATGGTGTTAAAGTGCTAGTGGGATGAGGCAAGGATGGAATGTACCATCTCAATGCACTACATGGGTCAAACTTGATACAAGCTATGGTAGCATCATTGTTGAATTTTCCTGTCAATCTTGATGGCTGGCATTGTTGGTTTGCATGTGCAGGGGTGGACAGCATCCACAACCTAGCAGAGAAGGGCCTTGTCAATGGTTTAAACACAAAGGGCAACTGGAACATTGCAGGGATCTGCAAAGATTGTGTCTATGGGAAACATGCTGCTAGACCATACAACAGCAAAACCAATGTTGAAAAGCTACCAAACAAATGCACACATATTGACTTATGGGGACCCACCAGTGTGGCATCACTGAGAGGGGCATTATACTTAATGCTGATTGCAGATAGTGGCACATTGCAACTTATGAGTTACTTCCTGTCAAGAAAAGATGCTTAGTTGATGCTTAGTTGACTCTCACTGCTATTATCTCCTACCACACAGAGTTGGAATGCTAAATGGGGAAAAAGTTAATCAAAGTACAGGTCAATGCTGGACATGAGTGGATAAATGAGAAATGGCAAGACTATTGCACAATCCACAGGATTGTTATTGTTACCACCACACCCTATGTCCACATCCAAAACAGACTTGCTGAACACTGTATCTGCACTGTTATTGAGGGAGTTTGATGCATGTTAGTAGACAGTGGCTACAGAAGTTCCTGTGGGCTGAGGCAGCAGTAGTGCAACTGTATATACAGAATTGTTTACCCTCCTCACACCACCCAAAACAGATTCTTGAGGAGTCATGGATGAGGAAGAGGCAGAGCATGGCACACTTGAGACCATGGGGAAGTACCTTGTTTGCCAAGGTGCTGGAGGAATTAGTTGCATCCAAGCTTGACCCAAGATCAGTGAAGTACATCCTTGTTGGGTACTCTGACAATGGATATAGGCTCTATAACCAAGGATCACATGCCATCATAATGTCCCATGACATGATCTTCAATGAAGGCATGGGACATTGCAGTCTCATGGTCTTGGGCAAGAATAATGGTGAGCTCCTAGCACAAACCATTCCAATCCCCAATCCTGCTGTTCAAGGGGTTATCATCCCTGGACAGCCCATAGCACCCCACATTTGTCCCTCAGATGCACCACTCCATGCACCTACCTCCAACACAGTCATTGCAAAACTCAATTGCATCCCTAATGCCACTCCCATGCTTGTACCCTCAGTGGATGTAAATCCTGGTGTGACCTCCCAAGTCCTGTCAGTCCCACTGCATTGATCTGACAGACTATGATGAAACATACATGGCAGTGGTGAGGTTAGAATCTTTCAGGATGATGGTAGCAGTGGTGGCGCAACTGGGATTGGAGATTTGGCAGGTGGATTCTGTGTTGGCCTACTTGAAAACAGCATCCCAGAATTCAATGTCTACATGGATGTGCTGCAAGGGTTTCCAGGAGGGGGAGGGAAAGAAGTGTTTACTTCTGAAGACCCTCTATGGCCTGATGCAAGGGGGTTATGCTTGGTGGCCATATGCTGGATGGGGCATACAAGGAGTTGGGATACCAAACTATGTGTGCCAACAGTTGTGTCCACACCAGGAAGATGGGATTCAAGCACACAATAACAAATACCTTCAACAATGATGTTTCTGGAATCTCCACCACATCCAGAGGTGTGAGTAAAGAAAAACATGAGTTAGCAGCCATATACAATGTCAAGGACCTGAGCAAACTTTGTACTTAGGATGGCAATTGAAAGACACCTAAGCACCAGCACAATTTTTTTTCTCTCAAAAGGCATATATCCAGAGGTTCCTCAAGAGGTTTGGCATGATAAGCTGTAACCCACATGCAACACCCCTACCAACTGGCATCCAACTCACTGAGTCAATGTCATCCCAGATGGAGACCGATTGCCACTTCATGGCTAACAAGCCATACTGCAAAGTCCTTGGGTCACTTATCTGGGCTCAGGTGGCTACTTGCCCCAACATCTCATTTGTAGTGGGATTATTGGCTTGTTCCCAAACCAACCCAGGTCCTGCCCATTAGAAGGCACTCATCCATGTACTTGGCTGCATCAAGGGTACTCTCAAATACCACATTACATATTTGAAGGAGTTGGGAAAGGGAGTCAAGCTGGTAGGTTATGTGGATGTGGACTATGGGGGAAACTTGGATATCAGGAGATCCACAGCTGGAAATGTGTTCATAATGGCTGAGGGAGCTGTCTTGTAGAGCTCAAAGAGGCAAAACACTGTTGCACTCAGCACAACCAAAGCCAAATACATGTCAATGACTCATAATGCACAACATGGACTATGTATGCATAACTTCCTGATCAAAATTGATGTTCTACAGCCCCTTCCTATCACACTACTTGTCAACAATAGTTCTTTAATTGCACTTGCAAAATCCACAAAGGGGCACTAGCAAGCTAAACACATTGACATTTTCCATCACTATGTCTGGGAGCACATTCAAGTTGGTGAGATTGAAATCACTCATATTCCCTCCACCAAAAATATTGCCAATTTGTCCACCAAGTCACTTCCTTGACTGGCTCATGACTACCTTGTTACCATTCTCAGTCTCAAGAACTAGGGTCTGGCAGTTGGGGGGAGTGTTGAGTGTTGACTTACCAGGCCCTCATTTAGTCTTATTTCCTTTTCTGGTCACATTTCCTTTCCTGGATTTATGCCCCTGCCACTGCCACTTATGCATGTCAGCACTTGTATGTTATTTGCTATTCTTTGCATAAAACCTTATTTTCATTGTACATGATTGTTGTATCAACAGAACCCACCCTCAGCTGTCTTACACTATTGTTGGGACACTCTGGGGGTGAGCTTCTTTTACCTACTTTACTTTACCACCCATACTTATGGCTGTCAGGTTCCACTGACCATGGGGGCTCAGCTTAACTGGGTGAGTCCTTACTAGGCAGATGCAATGTCCTGCACTTATAACCTAGCACTCTGGGGATGGTTTGGACTTCAGATACTTGCAAGGGGAAGCTAAGGGGAGCAGTCTGAGCAAGTCTGGAGTGGTCTGGGGAAGTCTAAGACCAAGTATATTAAATGTTGGGCTTGGGCAGGCATCAGGTACAAGTCCATAAGCAAGTGTATAGGCTGTGAGGTAAGTGGAGGCTTTGCAAGTGATGGGAGTGGAGCCAGAGTTTGATGGGGGATCAATTAAGTGTGATGGGTTTCAGGGCCAAGTGTAGGGTGAGGTCCAGAGTTATTGTATGAATGTTTGAAGGGTTGTAGCATGTGTGCAGAGTTTGTAATGACATCAGTATTGAAAGAAACTTAGGAACAATAAAGGAAACAGAGGCAGACAAGACAAAATGAAGTTGAGATGAGATGGAACTGAGAAAGAGATACATTTGGGACTAAAGATAGAAACAGAGATTGTCAGGTTCCACTGACCATGGGGGCTCAGCTACACTGGGCAAGTCCTTACCAGGTGGACATGATTCCCTGCACTGACAACTGGGCATTTGGAGGTGTCCCAAAACACTGGGGACTTGTGAGGATAGTTGGTGAAGATTGATCCGAGCAGGTCTGGGGAGGTCTGGAGGAGTAGGGGATGAGCTGTGGGAAGGGGGATGGGCTTGGCAGGGTTCAGGCATAAGTCCATATGCAAGTATTGCAGGTGTGGAGGAGTCAGAGGCTACGTGAGTGATGGAAGCGGAGCCGGAGTTTGATGTGAGATCAATGGAGGTGGATAGAGTTTGGAGCCAAGTGTGTAGTGAGGTCTGGAGTTGCTTAAAGAGTGTTGGGGATTTGTAATTGTAATTGCAGGTTTGTGAAGGTGTTAAAGGTTGGGAAAGATAGGAACACAATGGATGGACAGATCAAATGAGATGAGACAGAGTTGAGACAAGATGGAGACAAGAACAAGAATAGATTTAGGCAGAGAGACAAAACAATAACAAAAATGATAATGGAATAGAGACAGGACAAGACTGGGAGACTGAGAGTAGGAGAACAAGACATGGAGCATGAAACATGGGAGAGAAACAATCAGACCATAGGTAACATTAAGCAATATCAAGCCTAGAGTACAAAGAGCTACTCTATGCCTTATATACTGACTACTGGAGAGCTCCAGGGAATGTCAGCTGTGGTGGCAGGGCTTGGCAGAGCTTGACAGAGTTGACAGGTGTTGGTTATGATTAGAGGGCAGGCCACATTAATATGTTGATGGGATCAATTGGTGATGTGGGCCATTCCAAGGTCATTGTGATACTCCAAAGTAAGTCAGAGAAACTAGGGTGTCGAGTTGATGATGTGTAATGGGGTCAGGCATGGCGGGGGAATGGTCCCAGAGGCTCAGGAGATCCAGGAGAAGCATTGCCGACTGTGGGGAAGATGTTGGAGTTGGCCAGGGGGCTGTCAGAGTTAGCCAAGGATGCGTTGGAGTTAGCCAGAGTAGGCACAGAGCACTGTGGAAGTTTGGCAAGGCATCAGGAGAGGTTCTGGGGGGGCAGGGGGTTGTTGGGCGATGTGCAGGGGTCCAGGAAATGGGTTGTGACATCACCCCCCCTTTCAATATTGAGACCCTCAAGACGTGGGACACAGGTCAGGGATTGGTGGGGGCGTGGGAGTCAAAGCCAAGTAATATTGATCAATCCGCAGCAAGTGATGGTGGCATGGGAGGCAAAGTCAAAGCGTGGTTGCTGCTTCATCAGGGGGTTCTTCCCAATCAATTAAAAGACTTGGACATACTCCAGGGTTCCCCCAAAAAATTCTTCCATGTCCTCCTCTGATCACTCAGCTCCATGGTTTTCTGATGCAGATGAGGTGGTGGTGTATGATAGTGAGGGGGAGGAGTTTGAGCACTGGCATCAGGTCAGTGCCATGTACCGGGGTTGTAAGTAGTGTCTACCTATTCTCTCAGGGTAATTGACAGAGCCTTGCAGGGTGGGTTAAGACAGTGTTGGGCTCTTCTGGGGGCTCTACTCAAGGGAGGGGCTCAGGATGGACTAGAGCTTGTCCCGTGAAGTTGAGTTTGACAGCAGGGGGCAGGGAGGGAGTTCCACAGGTGCAGCAAGTTCCACAGGCAGAGGTGACAGTGGAGAAGTTCGCGAGGGCGTTGGCATGGGCTCAGGGCCCCCCAATGCTGGAATGGTGTTTGAACCAAGCCCTGGTAGTTTTCAAGCCCTTTTAGTTGCATTTACTGACCGTTTGGTTATAGTGTACCCTTTGTGCTCAGCAGGGCAAGTTGTGTGAATTTGACGGGCCCTCCATGGGCTTGTGACATGACACCTCTGTGTGCCTTCTGTGCTGTGCAAAGCATGAGAAGTGCTTGATTTTATTGGAGTGGCAGGTGGCATGCATTGCTGCAGAGCAGAGGTGGGATGAGGGTTAGGTGTGGGGGCAACTGGGTGAGGCATGGAAGGCCAGGGTGTTGAGGGAGGGGGGTGTGGGGTGACCTGCAGGGAAGGTGGGACCTCTGCAGGGTGGGCGGAGGGAGGGGGCACTGGCAGTGGTAGATAAGGGGAAATGGAGGGCCTCCCTGCTGTTGGAGGCAGGGCCCAGCAAGAGGCCGTGGGGACACAAGTCAATGGCGGGGCCTCCAGGGACTCACCTTTATTCTCCTACCTTGGGCGCGCCACTGGAACAAGCTTCAAGTTCCCCAGAGCCCCTGCCTTCAATCATGGAGGTTTTCCTATGCTAGCAGGTGGAGGCTTTGACAATGGCATTGATGGTGCAAGAGGGGGAGCTCTGACAGGTAAGGGAGGATCTGGACATGACACAGAGGGAGAAGGAGGCACTGCAGCAGAAGTGGGACACCTTGGTGCAAGTGGCGACAGAGCAGGTGTTGGAGGTACAGGGTTTGCAGGAGTGTCTGGCACAGCAGGAGGTATGACCTGTGGAGGTGGTGGAGGGGCAGCAGGTGGCATTGGAGGGTGGTTCATTGCAGGTGGAGCTGGAGGCAGTGGGGTGGAGGGAGGATTGGTTGGCCAGAGAGGCTGCCTCAGGCCATGTGGGGGTCCTTTGTAAGTGTCTCCCCAGTTCTCCATTCTGTTGCTAACAAATCGTTTATAGTTAGGCTGGGTGTGGGAGCACCGAGTTCTCCTGGATGGTGCCTCCATGGCACTGGCATTGATCCAAGACAGGTTGACACAGATGTCCATGGATCACCCTCCAGAGCTTCAGCAGAGGATGGTGAGTGTCAGGTTCCGCTGACCTCGGGGGCTCAGCTGCACTGGGCGAGTCCTTACTAGGCGGGCGTGATCCCCTTGCACTGGTAAACAAACACTCAAAGACGTTCCGGGCCCTGGTGGCTTGTGCGGGTAGTTGGGGGAATGTGATCCAGACAGATCCGGGAGGGTCTGGAGAAGTTGGATTGTGAGGAGACGAGACAGTCTTGGCGGGGTTCAGGCAGAAGGCCATACGGGAGATTCGTGGAAGCAAGGGAGTAGGTGGCTGTGTGATCAATGGGAACGGAGCCGGGGTTTGATGGGAGATCATTTGGAACTGATGGAGTCTGGGACCGAGCGAAGAGTGAGGTTCGGACCTGGTAAAGGAGTGTCGGGGTCCGTAATTGTAATCGCGGAGTTTGTGAGGTTGTTAAGGTCGATGAAGACTTGGGCACAATGGTCGGACGGAGTCACCAAGACAGCGTCAGACGAAATGGGACGGGGTTGATTTAGGACAAGAGTAGATTTGAATAGAGATACAAAACAATAACGAAAACGATAACGAAATGGAGATGAGACAAGACCGGGAGACTGAGATAAGACCGGGAGACTGAGATAAGGAAACAAGACACGAGACACGAGAAGGAAACAATCAGACCATAGGTAACGTTAAGCAATATCAAGACTAGGGTACGAAGAGTTACTCAATGACTTATATACTGACTACCGGAGGACTTTGGGGTACGTCGGCTGTGGCGGCGGGGCTTGGCGGAGCTCGACGGAGGGGGCGGGTGTCGGTTGTGATCGAGGATCATGCTGCGCTGATACGTTGATGGGATCATTGGAGAACGCGGGTTGCCCCGAGGTTGTTGTGATACTCTGAAATAGGTCAGAGGAACCAGGGTGTTGAGTTGATGATGGGTGGCAAAGATCGGGAACAGCGGGGGTGGTTCTTGGGGTTCGGGAGGCCCAGGGTAAGTGTCAGTGGCTGTGGGGCAGGCACCGAAGTTGGCCAGGGGGCCGTTGGAGTTAGCCGGGGAGGCGTCGGAGTTAGCCGAAGTAGGCGCGGGGCATGGGGCATTGGCAGTGCAACATGGTGGCCCCAGAGTTGTGGTGGGAGGTGGCGGTGGATGCAGGGGAGGCCTTGCCAGGGTTGGCAGAGGTTCTAGTGGTGGTGCGGGCCCAAATGGAGATTGATTTGGGGATCAGGGAGGAAGGGAGGGGGTTTCCTGAGGAGGGGAGGGGTTGAGGGAGCAGTCAGGCTCCATCCTCTTGTTGCTCTGCGCTCTGTCGCCTACCCCCTTTTTGTTGTATTATATCATTGTGAATGCAACTTTGGTTGATGCTCCTGGGCACATGTGGTGAGCTTTAGTTTGTGTGAGGGTAAGTAAAAACATGCAGGGGTGTGGGTAGGAGTTGAATCCCTAGTAAGTCCAGAGGCGGGAGTTAAGCCCATTATTTGCTGTCTGTGTTGGCTAGTCCCAGGGTCATGCGGGACTTGGCAGAGTATCATGGGGGAGGGGAGTCCCAAGGCTCTATGGGGTGTTGGGAGTCTTTCTGTAGGGTTCCATTGCATTTTGGAGTGTTGACAGCAGCATTGTTGGGCTTGGCCCTCAGGGTTTTGGACCAAAGTTGTAGGGGTTGTCCTCTGTCTGCAGCAGGGTCGGGCATTGTGCTGGTTAGGGGGGGCGAACCTCTGAATCTGTGGAGTGCACTTGATGGTGGCTGGTAGTTTTGTTTTTTCTGTTGGTGTGGCTTGCAGAGGGGCAAAGACCTTCTAGTGGTTTGACCCTTATGCCGATATGGGTGGCGGAGGTGGTGGAGGTCCTTCTTGACAACAGTGGGGGTGGCAGAGTGAAGTCCCTTATACCAACATGGGTGGCAGAATGAAGTTTGTCCTTGGAGGCAGGGCCAGTCAGAGGCGGAAGTCCTTGGTGGCATAGAGGCATGGTCCCAGTGTGAGGTGGTCCTTGTAATAGTTTGTTGGGGGACTGTTCCATGGGCCAGCTATGCTGTGAGTTGGATTAGTGTGGGTGCGGAGGTACTCCCTTAGGGTAGGTGTTGCCATCCTTTGGTTGTTGGTGTCTGGGCTTCATGTTTTAGTGGGTTTGTGCATGGTGGGGGTTTGTCAAGCTCCGGAGTATTGTATTTTGTCAGAGGTGTACTGGGTTTGGGCCTTGCTGCGCTCTGGAGTGTTGGCTCTGGTTAAGGTTGTGCTCTAGAGTATTGTGTTTAGGGACAGGTGTGCTCAGGTGGTGTTTTGGTGTGCTCCAGAGTGTCATTGATGAAGGGGTGGGGTTCGGGGTGGCCAGTCTCAACGAGTATCTTCTGGTCCAGAGCTGAGGTTCATGAGTTCTAGGCCATTTACGTGACCTTGCTCTCCATTCCTGGCCAAGGGTAAGTCCAGAGATGGTTAGAGAAGTCTTACGTAGTTCTGTCATTCTCTAGAACTTGAGGTGCTGCCTGGGTTGAATTGGTGGAGGCCTTTTTTTGGCAGAGGCAGTGCGGGGTTTGGTTGGTGACTGTCTTGTCCTAGCAGAGGTGCTCTGGAGCAAGGAGGAGTTTGGAGGCTGTCGTCCCATGGGTTATTTCTCTTGGAGTAGCTGGTTCTTTTGGTGGAGCTGTGTTGGGGGACTGTATTGAGGGCCTAAGGGTTACTGGTTTGTTGGCAGAGTGTGTGGGGCCAGTGGTATGAAGGTGGTGTGGGGGTTGGTGGTCTTTTGTCCCTTCCCAGGGTGGAGCCAGTAACAGGGTGATGTGAGGGTTGGTGGGGTGTTGGCCTTGCTAGCGGAGCTCTTTTATGCTCAGTGGGTCAGGGTGGGATTGGTCTGCGCAGGTTCAGGGTGTTGTTTCTTTCTCCTAGAGTGGGAGTTAATAGTGTGGGGTTGTGGGATGAGGGTAGCCTGGTGGGTGGTTCATTGATAGAGTTGATTCCAGGGGTGATGCAGGGGAAAAGGGGGGTCTGGGGAGCATTTGGTTGGTCTGTTGTTTCCATTGTACAAACCAGGAGTCTGGAGTCAAATGTGGGGATTGGGATTGGTCCTTAACTTGTGAGTGGGGCTGTGTTGGAGGCAACATGAGTCAAAGGGGAGGCTCTGGAGTTGGGTTTTCCTCTTTGTTCAGTCAGCACAACAAGCAGATGTTTAATGGACATTACCACTGAGTAACAGAGTCGTTGCATATGGTGGTGGCTCCCAGAGTCACATTTGGATGTGAGAAGTGGGTCTGGCTGCCTTCTGAGGCTTTGGTGATTCTAGCCATCATCCCTTTGTGTGAAGTCTTTTGCTGCATTGGGGGAGGTGGTCATTTATGATCATCAGAGGGTGGCAGAAATTGGTCACAGGGGGACATCAATCTGGGACTTCAAGGGGGTTTGCAGCGGAGTTAGGGTAAACTTTCATTTGTGCTCTGGAGTGGTCCAGAGGTTACTATGAGTGGGGGTGGGATAGGTCTTGGCACTGTGGGGTGATCAACTAGGTTTCTGATTGGGAAAAAGGTGCCACTTCTTTAGAGGGCATTATTGGTTCCTTGATCATCGGGGCGGAGTTGGAGGGGTTGCCTCATGATTCTGGGCATCTGGATTGATCTCCATCAGTGTGGTTAGATTTTGCCAGGGGTGTTGCACAATTTGGGGGGAAAACTACTTGGGGGGTCCTGGAGTTTATTCTCATGTTGGGGAAGTGTTTTGTCAGGGGAGGGGAGTGGTATGGTGGTGGGTCTGGGGCTCCATAGGCAGGTTGTGGCGTGTAACACCCTTGCCTGTGGGGTTGCACTTTCTTCAATGTCAAGTTGTTGTTGGGGGGTTGCGGCATCGTTCTGATGTTGATTTGGGATGGGTAGCAATGGGGAAAAAACTAATCACTTTTCATATGGGGTTTGTTTCTGGGTACTCCAGTAGTGTGGTCCTGGTTCAATAGATGTCTCCTGATGTACAGGCGGGGTTTCATGGAGTTGTTATCCAGTGGTTTGTGATTGTGGGGTGGGTGCTGCAGGGCATTGTCATTTTGGTTGGCATTGTAGGTCCCCTGGGTTGGATGTTGGAGTCAGGGTGGGGGCCCCAGAGTTGTATTGCCCAGGTCCAGAGTTGCATGGGGGGCTTCGGAGTAGCTCAGAGGGGTTGGTCGGGGTGGCCTTGACCTGGCACAGCATTATTTGAGCTGTCGAGCTTGCTCAAGTCGCTTAGCAGGCAAGCCCTCCAGGGACATCGGAGCATATGTTCTTTATTGTTGGGGGTTTTTGGAGCTTGAGAGGATTGATCAAGGGTTTCAGAGATGATGGTGGGGCTTCCCCCTCCCTTATATGAACATGTCAGCAAGTTTAGAGTACTCTGAGGAACTACTTCATGTGGGATCCTCTTTTCTCCTATAGTTTGTTCAGCCAGGGTGATTCCAATGCTGGGGGTTCTTTTGCTAGAGGTGGTGTAGTTTGGTGACAGAGTTCTTGTCTGAAGGCGGTGTGTGGAGGGGGTCACCATCAAGTGTTTTCAATGTCAGAGGTTCCATATTGAATGGGGGGAGTTGTCAACATAGTGGGCAAGGGTTCTGGAGTAGTCATGGGGGTGCCCAGA
Source organism: Termitomyces sp. T153 (assembly GCA_018296165.2). Lineage (NCBI taxonomy): Eukaryota > Fungi > Basidiomycota > Agaricomycetes > Agaricales > Lyophyllaceae > Termitomyces > Termitomyces sp. T153. The sequence goes on along the minus strand of JACKQL020000164.1, from coordinate 63,119 downwards.
ATGGTCCCTTATTGTGAGTTGGAGCATCATGATTCATCCAGGTGACTTTGTAGGGTTGAGGGAGTGCTTTTAGAGTGCATTCTCAAGTTGGTGGGCAGAGGTGTGAGTTCCTTCTTTTCTTGGAGACCATGGAGCTTGGAAATTCCTCGGTCTTGTTCCAGAGTTGTTGGAGACATTGGAGTCCTTCCAATTGTTGGACAGAGGTAATGGCTAGGTCGACCAAGGGGTCCTAACTGACTCCAGAAGTAGTTTCTGGGGTTGGGCATAGTGTCAGTCTCGAGATCTTGCTCTGTTGTTGGTGGGTTTACTGGCTTGAGCTTGATTCTGATGATGGTGGAGCTAGTGTGGGAGGGTGGAATTTCTCAGGAGTGGGTGTGGGTGAGAGTTGGATGGTCTGCTGGCATGGTAGTGGGGTTCTGCTATTGGGTTACAATGCTGTCAGAGACTTGCTGGGTTCATCCTGACAGCTTGCAGAGTTGCTTGTGGGTTGGTGGATCCAAAGGCGGGCTTCAGGGAAGTGCATTCTCAGTGGTCTTGTCATTGTTCTGGCAGGGTTGGCAATCTTCTTCATGCAATGGGTGAATTTTTGCAGCTGGTTTTTTGTTATTATTGTTGGAAGGGTGGGAGTGTGGTGCCAGAGAAGTTTGTTGATCATTGGGTCAAATTATTACTGGGGTTTAGCATGCTGCTTTTGGTGACATTGGGGTTGACCTTTGTGGGGAAGCAGAGCTGGCAGAGAGGGTGGGGGAAGGGTGGGAGGTGGTCTGCAGGAGTGGTGTAGGGTTGGGCATGAGTAGAGAGGGTGTCTGTGGAGAGAGCCATTGTATGGGTGTAACCAGAGCAGAAGGGACATTTGGTGTCAGGTCTGCAACTCAATGTGCCTTGGCAAATTGGGCAGGGCCATATGAATCATAAGGGTTTCCAGGCACAGGTCAACCATAGACATCAGAAGTGTTTGGCAAATGTGTGTGCGGAGCTAGTGCAGACATCACAAACAGGGTAAGGTAGAGTCTTGATATTATGTCAGGTTCTGCTGACCATGGGGGCTCAGCTACACTGGGTGAGTCCTTACTAGGCAGACATGATTCCCTGCACTGACAACTGGGCATTCAGAGGTGTCCCAAAACACTGGGGACTTGTGAAGATAGTTGGTGGAGATTGATCTGAGCAGGTCCAGGGAGGTCTGGAGGAGTAGGGGATGAGCTGTGGGAAGGGGGACAGGCTTGGCAGGGTTCAGGCATAAGTCCATATGTGAGTATTGCAGGTGTGGAGGAGTCAGAGGCTACATGAGTGATGGAAGCAGAGTTGGAGTTTGATGGGGGATCAATGGAGGTGGATAGAGTTTGGAGCTGAGTGTGTAGCAAGGTCCGGAGTTGGTTAAAGAGTGTCGGGGATTCATAATCATAATTGCAGGTTCATAAAGGTGTTAAAGGTTGGGAAAGATAGGAACACAATGGACAGACAGATCAAACAAGATGAGACAGAGTTGAATGAAATGAGATGGAGTTGAGATGAGATGGAGACGAGAATGAGAATAGATTCAGGCAGAGAGATGAAACAATAACAAAAACAATAATGGAATAGAGACAGGACAAGACTGGGAGACTGAGAGTAGGAGAATGAGACACAGAGCACAAAACACAGGAGAGAAACAATCAGACCATAGGTAACATTAAGCAATATCAAGCCTAGAGTACAAAGAGCTACTCTATGTCTTATATACTGACTATTGGAGAGCTCCGGGGAATGTCAGCTGTGGCGGCAGGGCTTGGCAGAGCTTGACAGAATCAATGGGTGTCAGTTATGATCAGAGGGCAGACCACATTAATATGTTGATGGGATCAATTGGTGACGCAGGCCATTCTGAGGTCATTGTGATACTCCAAAGTAAGTTGGAAGAACCAGGGTGTTGAGTTGATGATGTGTAACAGGGTCAGGCATGGCAGGGAAATGATACCAGGGACTCAGGAGATCCAGGGGAAGTGTTGCCAACTGCGGGGAAGATGTCAGAGTTAGCCAAGGATGCATCGGAGTTAGCCGGAGTAGGCACGGAGCACTGTGGAAGAGGTTCTGGGGGGGCAGGGGGTTGTTGGGCGATGTGTGGGGGTCCAGGAAACAGGTTGTGACAGAGATGAGACCAGGAGACATAACAGAAAAGAAACACAAAACACAGGTAACCAAATAAAGTAATATCAAGACTAAGGTAATGGATGCTATTCTACACCTTATATACCAACTACTGGACTTCCTCTGGGGACTGAGCATGCAGTGATGGGGCTCATTAGAGCCACACAGGGTTGACATGTGTTGGCTCTAATTGGATGGCAGGCTGCAGTGATATTCTGATGGGATCTAATAGGAATGTGGTCCACTCTGTGGTTGTCAGGGAGTTCTAGAGTGGTTTTGTAGGTTGTGGGGGCAAGTTAGTGATGTGTACCTGGGTCAGGAGAGATGTGAGAGAGGCCCAGGGGCTTGGAAAGGGGAAGGGAAATGATGGGACCTGCAGGGGACACATTGGAGTTTGCTGGGGAAGCATCAGAGTTAGCTGAGGTGGGCAACATGAGTGAACAATGGTTGGGGTGAGTCTGGGAGGAACTTAGGGGGAGCAGGTGGCTTGGAAAAGAGGGTTGAAGGTCTGGGAGTGGGTTGTGACAATGGCTACCTATAGATCTTTACAGTGTATATTGTTTTACAGGTCAATACAGCTGTCTTACACTATTGTGGCCCATGGGTGCTTGGCAGCAAGGCTTGGTGTGGAGACAGAGATCACAGGTGCTAGTGTAGGTGCCTACATATAGGAGATCTGTGGCCACCAATAGTTCTAGGATACCAGCTCCAGTGTCTTCCACCCTCCAGGATGTCCAGCTACCTGAGAGTTGTGATGTTGTCCTACAATGCACTAGCAAATTTCTGGAATGTAAGGCATGTAAATGCATCCTCTGAAGGTCAAAAGCCCATCTTGAAGACCCCACTCATCTGCATGCACTGACTTGACTCTGCTTGCCTGTTGAGCTTGTAGGGCCTGCACAGCCTGGGCAACTGCATCCACTTGTGCATCCTCCCTGTTCCCTCTTTGGATGTCTCTAAGGATGTTTGCCTTGTCCCCTTGAATCACAATCCATTCTAGTGTATGGATGGCAAAGAGCTCAGGCTTGAGGACAATGTTGTTGTTATCTCCTGCTCCTGTGCCATGGTCAGCCTGCCTGAACAATGTGTCCAGTTTGGCCATGCTCCATCCAGGTTTGTAATGCAGTGAGAAGTCAAAGTTGGCCAGATATAGGGACCTGGTAAGTCATGGTTCCATGACAGTCTAATAATGAGTTACCAAATGCAAGAAGAAACAGAACCTGTAGAATGTATGGACTTGTCAATATGCTGAGCAAAAGGTTCAACTATCACAGTGTATGTAAGAGCAGATTGAATCTAATTGTCATGTGTATATAAGCAATGGAAAGTTTGATCAATTTGTAATCTGTTGCTCCAGTGACTGTTTATGTAATTATATTTGTGTGAAATTGTGGACTGGGATTTGACATCTGGACACTAGTCAAACTCTTCATCCTCCACTTCACTACCAGTTGCTTTCACCTTTTCAATCCTCTTTTCTGATTGAATAAGAGGATGTAATTCCCTGGTATCACCATGAAGGGTGCCTGACCCACATATTGTTAAATCCCAGTGTTGCTTGATCTCTTTGGTGGAATTGAGCATGGAATTTTTCTTTGTTGTTGGTATACTGCAATTGGGTATCCAGAAAATTGATTATATAGGGAAGTACCTCTAAATGCTACTATATTGGTTTTCCAGTTTGATATGCTGCTGCATATCTGTTAATGCTACTATCCAAGTCTTCAAGTTCAATGTGCTGTGGCAATCTTGGTGCTATCACTCCTGGGAGGAGGGAGCCTGTCATTCTATGCTTTCAGAGACTCTATTACTTGACCTTGGTTTCACCTTGTCTTTGAGGGATACTCCACTTTGTACATGGCACAAATACTTGTTGCTTACTTAAGCATTGCAACCATAGGGCTGAAGACCTTTTCTGTTCATGTTGTATGAGTCCTTTCCCTATGCAGCTGTAAATCTACTATGCTGGCAATATCCTTCATGAAAACAAACAGTGTATTTAATAAAAATAGATATACACCATAAAATTTGAGGGTATGCCTGTTTACACCAATGTTCCACTCTTTGACTCAAGCTCATGATGGTATTCCATGTAACAAACATACATTGTCCATTATACCCTGTGTCATACCATCTGAACATTTATGCCTGTTTTTTCAGCATATATCTTACATTCAATCATCACAATTTCTCCATGTTCTCCCTGCCATGCTCAACCATCCTTTGTCAGCATCCTAAAATATCCATCAACTCCGCAGGTGGCAGCCATATGCAAAAAATGGCCAAACTCAGCATTCAAGCAGTGACTAAGAGATATTTTGACATTTTAACCCAGGAGAACATTGTCAATCTGGTCTTTTGGTATGTATATTTAGCAACCAATAAAGCTTCCTATCCTCATTCACTCTTTCTTTCAAAACTCTTACACTTACTTTGAGCGCAAGTCTTGCCACCTCACTTTGAAAGGCTTTAATCACAACAACCATATGGTTGCTGCATTTCATGCATACCCAAACAATGCGCAATGACATCGAGACAAAGCTTTTACATACAGTTACACAGGACTCTCTTACTGCTGGCGCACACAATACATAATCATTTGACACTGTGTACCTAGCATAGTAACAAAGAATCATACGTTTAACCCAGTATTGAAAGAGTTCATGAGTGATCGGACCCTCATCCTCTTCAAACCTCTTATCAATTTCATCTATTTACATATCTAGTTTGCCATTGCAACAAGTGATCAACAATCGTCGGCTGGCAATGTGTTTTTTTTTTTTTTCAATAAATTTAGGTACGTACATTTGTGCTATTACATGTAGTCGTTTGATGACTTTACACGACTTCAGTCAGTACTTCAAACGCAAGCACTGTATCATATGTAGATGTATTATAATGTATATATGAAAAAATCAATAGACCTCAGAATTGCCGTGCGACGCAATGGCCCATCCTCGATGGTGATGACGTCATACAGATTTGATTTGGAAGAGATGATGAACATTTGTGGGTTCAGTGGACTTGGACCCTTTTTTTCCTTATTAGGTTATCTAATCACATCTAATCTACCTGATGAATCTTTTCTTCCATATCTCTCGACCTAATTTGCGAGCATGTCTACACTCATCAAGGTTGTCAAGGTTGATGGTCACAGGTTTTCTGTGATTACTGTTCCTTTCTTTTGCAGACTCTAAGAAGACAGCATGCTCCAATCAGATCCTGTAAGTTCTTCCATTCCCTCATCATCCTCATCTTCCCAGCAATCTAATCTCTTGCCAGTAGTGTTGAAGGCCACATAAAGTGAGAAGGCACCCTTATAGTCCCTGCTTTCACTCTCAGAGTCGGTCGAAAGGTCTTCCGAACCAGGCAAGTAGTCAGGATTATGCATTTTTGCACTGAGATCATCATTGTTGAGGCTAGATCCGAAAGCATGTTTCCCTAACGTGTTCTGTATCTTTGCTTGTTGGGATAGACGATTCCTTTGGGCATTATAATGCGTGAGGATGGTACAGTCAGTCGGCGCTCTATAGTTTTGACTTTTTCCGTTCGAAAAGTGGACTGTGTTACGTAATCTGCAACAATTTTTTTTATTGCATTTTTACGACCATTGACCTAGGTTTCTTTCTAAATTTTTGGTTACTACACGAGAGGTTAAAAATTGAGGGCACTGAAGACAGGCCGGGTTTATTCGCAGTACACTGTACATATTTCTCTTCACTACACTACCGACACACCCACAGTGTGTTACACGGTTCATTTGACCACAATTCCTCCAAAAAGTGCATCCTTGAAGAGCTGAAATGAAACGACAACTTCGTACTTGTACTAGGCAAATAGGAAAGATATCATCTCAATATCGTGTGCCTCCAGAATGAGTTTCCCGCCTTGAACCTCCTTCGGACGCATTACCGTTTCGCTGTTCAGTCCGATGGGATATCGCACTTCTCCAGCACGTCCACCCCAGTCAAAATCAATTAAATGAACCTGTACGTCATCGGAATTGAGGGAGGCAGGATCAATGAGAAGGTTGGCAGCTCGAATATCACCATGCACGAATCCATTTTGATGAAGTGTTCGAACAATTCTTTTCACCTTGTTTTTCACCTTTTCCTGCAGTTCTTTTGACAACGGATAATGATGAAGAACGTGGTATTTTGACCGGTCCATGATGGCCAACTTCCACCTTCCGGGGACCTCGATGATTTTCTGCAACTTCGGTGCCATTTGATGCATCGCAAGGAGATTATGTGCGTCCGCGGAATACTCATGCTGTGTAAATTTGACAATACACTCTTGGAGATCAGGTTGGTCGGAAGTGGCGGTGAAGAGCAACTTGTCTGTTTCAAGTTGCGCGGTATAGTGCAGGCCGACTTCTTGACCATTGTCATTACGATATGATGTTAGGTATGGGTATCGGGGAACGGCTCCAAGGTTGGATCGCTCGACAGGGGCGATTGTGGATTCGAGAAGTGCGTAATGTGCCTGAATAACATGGACTGCTTCCATTAGGGCATCCAAGGTTGCCGCCACCTTGTATCGTGCATGAAGTTCCTTCCAATTGGCAGTCAGGTCAATGCCTCGGCATAACGGCTCAACTTTGACACGCTGTCCATCCCAAATAGCGGCATAGAAGCCGAGTATTGAACCTGAATATCCTATGAAACAGTGTGTACTGATGGAGGTGCCGCCATACTTTTACCTGAATCGACGACAAGAATAGAGGGGAAACACGTATTTCGATTACCGAAGTCAGGCAGTGCACGCATGAAAAAGCTGACATAATACAACGCCGCTTGGAACATAGCAGATCCATCTTCATTTTTACACTTTCGTATTGCTGCCGGTATGATTTTGAAGGCGAGGTGTCCATCCGTAACGTATTCAGTATCGCCTATCTTCTCTGCATGAAACTGCAAACCCAGGCACTCGGAGAAAACCTTTGCAATAGCTTCCCTCCGGAGGGCTTCCACTGGATACCACTCACATCCAACTTGTGTAAGGTGAACAAGGCAGTTCATAGCCTTATTGGAGGGGGGTTGTTTGCAGCGATCCCTGAAGATACCGAAGGCACGTTCGTATAGTGCAATAGGGATGGTACTGGGCTCATAGGGCCGGTTGACGGTGATCAATTTGTCCTCGCCTACAACGTTCCGAAAGGTGGCAGGCCGAGCCAGAGATGACGGCGCAACGTCGGTTACTCTTTTCAAGCGTTTTACGAGCGTTGTGGTGTCATCTTCCTCACGTTGATGTTTTTGCGGCAAGTTGACTATGAAAAGATATGTGTAAGGGGGTCATGTATCAGTGAGAGGACTCTACCCTGTGGAACTTGCAAAATAACCTGGAGAAGCCGCCGATTAGGAGCCGCGTTCCAGTAGTCAGAAACGAGCTTAAGCTCCATGAGGCGCTCGACATCACTACTATTTGCTTCGATCGACAGACCATCGATCACCTCTTTTAATTTCTCATCCGCAACAACGACGCCAATATCCTTGGTGGGCTTCCAGAGATTCATAAACATCTGATCGTATGCGGCGAGTGTTCGTGGATTCTGGGACTGAATTTCCCTTTTTTAACGCAGAAACATTGATGTCAGAACCGACTTCGACGGTGAAAGGGGATGCGCCGGATAAGAGTTTGCCTCTCCCATCCACGACGACGCAAGCTATCGTCCACTTCGCAGGCATCAGAGGTTATTGTTTTCTATAATATATGGGACGACTCCTAGGAAAGTGGCTGTGCCTATGCGACGACTTTTCTGCTTAGTAAGGCTGACCAAGAACCTTCCTTTTTGGGTAACTTGGCTGTTTTTCACACTTTGAATGGGGAAAAAATGGCATAACAGACAGCTTTGGTTGATAGCATGAATCTATTGTTTTTTTGAGCCATTAAGATTGATATTTCAGACAATTTTCAGCCTTTTTCAGGCATGACTTATGTGAAATGTACTGTCTTTTAATGTACCTCTTCAAACAACACTTCTGGCTGTTCTTTGGGAAAGAAAGAAAGTCCAGAACAATGAAATCCATGATCAAAAATGGCCAAAGAAGTGGTATAAAGTGTTTCTCTGACTCTTGAAAGCTTCTACTTATTCTTCATTCAATTGTAAAATCAAATCCTCAACCAAACAAAGTGAGGCTATCCTTGGACTGTGGCTGATTGCTGGCTTTCTGATTTCAAGGTGTGTGTTCAGACTTGAAAGTGTGTATTCTTATAACAGTAATCAGTTCTTATACTTAGAGTCAACTGACTCCTGATCATCTCCAACCTTTCCTGCTCTCAATGGATTTTTGACTACATTATGACAGCCTCTGAACAAGAATGGTGGGTTGAATTTATTATGCTAATGGAACTATTGGTAGAGACAGCATTGAAGATTGTTTTGAGATGGAAAAATCTTCAGAAGGTAGTATTTATATAGATTGTGTAAAGTTGATAGTCCTCTGTTAAGAGACTGGAACAGGAGGTCTACTATGACATATATGTATGTTCTGATAAGTTGGATTACTGATAGCTGTAGGCTAGCTTCTGTTTCTGAGGATCCACAGGCTTTCTGATTTGAAAGTGTATGGTTTGTAATTAGATGATTGTATGTCAGATATATTGAGTTGAAGAAAACAGAAGTGTGATGTGTAATAAATCTTGATTATATAGAGTATTGGAAAGGGATTTTGAAAACCTGATTGCTAAGTATCAGTACCATGTAGTGATACCATAAATGAGATTATAGATATCTCATTATTCAGGCTACTTTCCCTGATTTCTTTCTCTTTAGTATATTTTGATGTTAGAAAATTGTCAAACATGCTCTTCAATAAAGTGTATGAGTAAAAAGAGGACAGAAGATGGAGGAGACTTTGATTGATCAATGTTTCTAAATTTTCAAGTATGTTCAAGATGATTTATTGAATGATAATCACTTGGAAGAGTTGGAATATTGAGAACCTAACTAAGTTAAGTCAAGTTTGGTCTGGATTTCAGCATTATGTTAAAGACTTATATCTACTGACATTGACAATAACAGGACTATTAACACATCAATTGAAAAAAGAAAGACCAAAGTCAGCATAGTGAAAGAGATGAGGTTTGAGGTTGGGTCTGGGATGAAGCATTGAGTTAGAAATACAAAGACCTAACCAAATGAAGTGAGGTTGGGTCTGAGACTTAGCATTGAGTTTGAAATACAAGGACCTAACTGAACAAAGTGAGGTTTGGTCTGGGACTTAGCATTGAGGTAGAATATCAAGGACCTAACCAAACGAAGTGAGGTTGGGTCTGGGATGAAGCATTGAGTTAGAATATTAAGGATCTAACTGAATGAAGTGAGGTTGGGTCTGGGATGAAGCATTGAGTTAGAATATCAAGGACCTAACCAAACAAAGTGAGGTTGGGTCTGGGATGAAGCATTGAGTTAGAATATCAAGGACCTAACTGAATGAAGTGAGGTTGGGTCTGGGATGAAGCATTGAGTTAGAATATCAAGGACCTAACTGAATGAAGTGAGGTTGGGTCTGGGATGAAGCATTGAGTTAGAATATCAAGGACCTAACTGAATGAAGTGAGGTTGGGTCTGGGATGAAGCATTGAGTTAGAATATCAAGGACCTAACTGAATGAAGTGAGGTTGGGTCTGGGATGAAGCATTGAGTTAGAATATCAAGGACCTAACTGAATGAAGTGAGGTTGGGTCTGGGATGAAGCAAGAGCTACAGGCCCATGCCAAAGGCACAGGGCGTAGCTCATCTATAATATATGGGACGACCCATGGGAATGTGGCTGCACCTATGCGATGACTTTTCTGCTTAGTAAGGCTGACCAAGAACCTTCCTTTTTGGGTAACTTGGCTGTTTTTTGCACTTTGAATAGGGAAAAACAGACAGCTTTGGTTGATAGCATGAATCTATTGTTTCTTTGAGCCTTAAGATTGATCTTTCAGGCAATTTTTAGCCTTTTTCAGGCATGACTTATGTGAAATGTACTGTCTTTTGATGTACCTCTTCAAGCAACACTTCTCATGTCCCATGCCCATATTCCTTATATCAAAAAAGTCCAAGACAATGAATTTTCATGATCAAAATGGCCAAAGAAATGGCATAACATGTTTCTTTGACTCTTAAAAGTTTCTACTTATTCTTTTAAAAGGAGCATAGTTGCCCTGTTCCTGAGGGACTTTGAGAGGTTTATGACATACAATATGTTTTGACTATAAATCTGACTTGAATTTGATTGCTGATATCTCCTAACTTGGAATGTGTATTCTGTGATGTGAGGTGGTACCAATATTGAATTGTAAATCAAATCCTCAACCAAACAAAGTGAGGCTATACTTGGACTGTGCTGATAGCTGTGTGCTGGCTTTTTGATTTCAAGGTGTATGGTTCAGACTTGAAAGTGTGAATTCTTATAGTTTTACAGTAATCAGTTCCTCAACTTACTCCTGATCATCTCCAACTTTTCCTGCTCTCAATAGATATTTGACTACATTATGACAGCCTCTGAAAAAGAATGCTGGATTATCAGAAAAAGTTCAGAACAATGAATTTATGATCAAAAATGGCCAAAGAAGTGGTATAAGATGTTTCTTTGACTCTGAAAAGCTTCTACTTATTTTTTAGAAAGGAGAATGATTGCCCTGTGTATATCCCTAGGCAACCTATGGTTCCTGAAGGACTTTGAGAAGTTTATGGCATACACTATGTTTTGACTATAAATCTGACTTGTGTCTGATTGCTGATAGCCTCTGACTTGGAAGTGTATTCTGTGATGTTAGGTGGTACCAACATTGAATTGTAAAATCAAACAAAGTGAGGCTATAGTTGAACTGTGCTGATAGCTGTGTGCTGGCTTTCTGATTCCAAGGTATATGGTTCAGACTTGAAAGTATGAATTCTTATAGTTTTACAGTAATCAGCTTGGAGTCAACTTACTCCTGATCATCTTCAACTTTTGCTGCTCTCAATAAAAATTTGACTACATTATGACAGCCTCTGAGAAAAGAATAGTGGGTTTAATTTATTATGCTACTATTCGTGAAGAGAGCATTGAAGATTGCTTTGAGATGGAAAAAGCTTCAGAAGGCAGTATTGATATAGAATGTGTAAAGTTGATAGTCTTCTGTTAAGGAACTGGAATAGGAGGTTTTTTGCTCAGTACTATGACATATATCTATGTTTGAATAGACTGGATTGCTACTAGCTGTAGGCTACATCCTGCTTCTGAGGATTCATGGAGTTTTTGATTTGAAGGTGTATGGTTTGTGATTAGATGATTGTATAGTCAGATATATCAAGTTGAAGACAACAGATGAGTGATGTCAAAGGTCTAATTGCTAAGTATTAGTACCATTTAGTAATACCATAAATGAGATTGTAGATATCTCATTACTCAGACTGCTTTTCCTGATTTGTTTCTCTTTAGTATATTTTGGTGTCAAAAAATTGTCCAACATGCTCTTCGAAGTGCATGAGTAATAAGGGGATAGAAGGTGGAGGAGACTTTGCTTGATCAATAATTCTAGATGATCAAGTATATTATAGATGATCTATTAATGTTAATTGCTTGCAAGAGTTGGAATATTGAAAATCTAGCCAAGCAAAGTGAGGTTTGGTCTGGATTTTAGCATTATGTTAAAAATAATGGAATACTTATAAAGGAAAGTTCATTTGACTGAGTGAAATATAATTGAAATGATAGTAAAGACTTATATTTATTGACATTGACAATGACAGGACTATCAACACATTCATTTAAAAAAGAAAGACCAAAGTCAGCATAGTGAAAGAGATGAGTGGGAAAGCCCATTAATATGACAATCTTGATTACTTTATTGAGGAACACTTATCAATAACATGAAAGACAAACTGAGGTTGAGTTTGGATCTTGGCATTGAGTTGAGGAAATACAAAGACCTAAGTGAACATAGTGAGGTTGGGTCTGGGACTAAGCATTGAGTTGAGGAAATACAAAGACCTAACCAAATGTAGTGAGGTTGGTTCTGGGACTAAGCATTGAGTTGAGGAAATACAAAGACCTACCCAAATGAAGTGAGGTTGTGTCTGGGACTTAGCATTGAGTTGGAAATACAAAGACCTAACTAAACAAAGTGAGGTTGGGTCTGGGATGAAGCAAGAGCTACAGGCCCATGCTGTGTTAGAACCTCTAAATTCGATACCTGACAGACAGTAAGTTATAACCTCAGTTCAACGTATAATTGACTGAGTAGCTACCTGACAGACAGTAAGTTATAATTGGGTAGCTATGTCAGTATCGATGGCATACGTAGAAAGGCAAGGTATCAACTCACCCTCAGTTTAACGTATAATTGACTGAGGGTGTTGGGTGATGTACGATAGTATATATACGTATTTAGGACAATGGTGAAAGGGCCACACGGTGGCCCGATAGTGTGATATCGAATGTGATTAGTGGAAAGGTTGGCCGACAATGAGGTAGGTAGATAAAGGAGACATACGAAGGGTCGACGGTGCGCTTTTAACTTGCTAACACTCCTCCTCACTGCGATCCCTGAAGTGTCTCCTCCTTACGCATAGTCATGGCGTTTCACTGTAAGCCGAGCAGGCCACGCAGGCGTAAGAAAAGGGGGGCTGCGAGGGCCTTTGTAAAGAGGTCGGCAACGTTGAATTTAGTGTTCACGTAGCGAATACATATCTCGCCGGCTTGGACGCGCTCGCGCAGGAAGTGATATTTGATATCAACGTGTTTTATGCGCGCGTGGAGGGTGGGGTCTTCCGAGAGGTTGATGGCGGCGTTATTGTTGCATAGGATGGGAGTAGGTTTACTGGTCGTATCGTAGCCTATACCCTTAAGTAGTGCGCGTAACCAAATGCACTCCTGCGCACTCTCGTAGGCGGCCATGTATTCGGCTTCGCAGGAAGATGCTGCTACGGATTTCTGTTTGCGTGCTGCCCAAGATACAACGCCGGAACCTAGACTCCAGGCGTAACCGCCGATGCTGCGTCGAGTGTCAAGGCAGTTGGCCCAGTCGGAGTCGGTGAACCCGGTGAGGTTGATGGAGCTGTCGCCACTGCCGAGGATGAGCCTGAGATCTCGCGTGCCCTTCAGATAACGGACGAGTCGTGTGGCTGCTCTCCAGTGGATGCCGGAGTAGCAGTCAACGTATTGAGTGAGTTGCTGGACGGCGTAAGCAATGTCCGGCCGGGTGGAGATAGCAACATAGAGTAGACAACCGACGAGGGATCGGTACGGGGTCTTAACGAGGGCGTCAACCTCGTGTTGTGAGAGGGTGGATCTATCGACGCGTCGGAGCTTCAGGCCCGACTCCATGGGCAGGGTGAGTGGCGTGGCGTTGGACTGGCCGAACTGGGATATAATTTTGTCGATAAGAGCTGTCTGGGATAGTTTTACTAGGCGTCGTTTGCGATCCCACTCGATTGCAATGCCGACAACGAATCTGGGAATTCCTAGATCTGATATGGTCCATATGGACCTCAGCTGGGCCTTGAACAGTTCGTTTTTGGCTTTGCTGCTGGCGATGGATAGAAAATCGTCAACGTGTACTGCTGCTATGGTGGTGCCCGTGTCGGTCTTTCGGTAGTAAACGCATGACTCACATGGTAGACGTGTAAATCCCCAGGAGATCATGTTGCTGTTGAGAGTGTTATTCCAGATGCGTCCGGCTTGCTTCATACCGTAGAGACCGCGCAGCAGACACCATACCCAGTTTTCCTTTCCAGGTTCCTCGAATCCTTCAGGCTGCATCATATATTGAACCTCCTCCTCTGGGAGTAAGCCATAGAGAAAGGCTGTCTTTACGTCAATTTGTGTAGCGTCCCATCCCTGTGCTGTGGCAAGGTGAAGGAGTACTCGCCATGACTCCATGCGTGCAGTCGGTGAGGTCGTTCTTGTGTAGTCTTGACCATAAACCTGCTCATACCCTTTAAATACTAAACGAACTTTAAATCGAACCGCTTTGCCATTCTCGTCGCGTTTGATTTTGAATACTGGGCGTCCTTTTCGGACCTTGTGACCCACGGGCACCTGATCTCGTGGGATTAGCTTATATACTCCCATGGTTTTTAAAGAATCTAGCTCATCGCGATATCCAGCTTCCCACTCTTTTGCATATGGTGAGTTGAGTGCCTCTTTCCATGTACGAGGCTCATCACTCAGATCGATGGATGGATCACCGAGGGACTCCGCCACGGCCAAGAGGTGCTCTATCTCCTCCAGTGATGCTATGTTGGCCATGTCTGGAACATTGTTGTCGTCTCCTTCCATTATGTCTGGTCGATTCGCATGTGCTCCATCCATGCGTCTCTCCGCTCGCGTGGCCCGTAGTTGATCGCCAGCTGCACGAGATTCTTCAACAGCCAGATCTAGGCGCGTCGGTAACGGATTGTCTGGATTGGCCTTGGCTGTCGGGATACGCATGCAGCTCGACCGTCGAGGAGCAGGTGCTTCAGGTGCGTCCTCTGGCAGGTTCGGCTCATGGGCTACTGCTGGAGGGGGGGCTGTGAGTGGTTTGTCTTCATCGTCATCGACGGTTATGAATGGCGCGTTAGTTGATACCTCTTTGACCTCATTGATTGACGTTGGCTCGCTTGCATTTGTGGGCGCTGTTGTATTGGGATCAGCTGTGGGTGTAGCCTCGATTGGCACAGAGATTGGGTGACCATCGTGGCGCTCGAGAAATCGGACGTGGTATGATTCGTAAACCTTCTTTGTTCTAGGATCATAACATCTGTATGCTTTAGAGTTTAGTGCGTATCCAATGAGAATGCATTCGATTCCTCGAGCGTTGAGTTTTGGGTTATGTTGATTCTGGATGAGGACAAACGCTTTGCATCCAATCTCGCGCATGTAGGAGTAGTCGGGAGTGCGCTTGTACCATAATTCAAATGGGGTTTTGCCGTTTAATGACTTTGTTAAGGTTTTGGCGTGAAGGTGTGTGGCCGTTAAGTAAAATTCATCCCATAGTGATTCCGGGCACTTAGCTGCAAGTCTCATTGTTCTGGCCTTGCCCTGCAGTGTTCGATGCATGCGCTCCATGCGTCCCATATGCTCCGACGTGTATGGTGCCGCAAATTCTCGTTTTGCCCCAGTTGCTGCTAGCCATGTTTCCATTTGTCGGCTCTTAAGTTCACCATCGTGGCCGGTACGATAGATGCCGACTTTTTCACCTGTTTCAAGTTCGCGAGCTTTTTCCCAGGCTTGGAGAGCTGAAAATGCATCTGACTTCGATTTGAGCGGAATTGCCCATGGCATGTTTGTATAGTCGTCAACAATGTCCATAGTGTATTTGTTTCCGGTGCGTGATTGTACATTCATGGGACCGGCTAGATCTATCCATACTATCTGCAGTCTTCTACCCGCCCTGTGCCCTTCCTCCCGTACCTTGCAAACCGGTGTTTTGGTCTGTTTGCCAAGAATACAGACGTCACATTTTGGTTGCGCAAGGAGGGAGGCAGAGGGCATACCTGGGAGCAGGCCTGCTTGAGCCATGGTGGCAACAACTTGATAGTTGGCATGTCCGAGGCACCAGTGCCAGGTGTCAATCTTCATGGGTGTCTGTGCAGCTGTGAGAGCATGTTCGTTAAGTGCAGATTGCAGTTCAAGTGTGTACAAGCGTCGTCCAGGAATGAGTGGTCCGGTAGCAAGGAGTGTTCCACTGTCTTCATCGAGAATGGTGACCCCAGTGCGGCTGAACGTAATTATGGCGCGCATGCCGATGGTGAGGGCTGAGATAGAGATAAGCCGAACTGTGGAAGTGGGGATGTAGAGTACATTCTCGAGGTATATTTCTGTCTGATTCTGGACTTGCAGTCTAATTTGACCTATGCCTATCGCCTGGATCGACGTGCCCCCTACCCCTTTTACTGCTTGCGGCGGGATTGGCTGGAGCATTATAAAGTCAGAGGCGCAGGGTGAGATGTGCACCGTGGCCCCAGAGTCCATGTAGAAAGGCTTCTCAGTGAGCGAGACGAGTCGAGTTCTATCGGAGGGATGTGTGGGTAGGACTGCTGTGGTTGCTAGTATTGTTTCGTAGCCTGGAATTGTTGGGATCGTGTGAGTATTCCAATTGACACTAGCTCTTGGCTCATAATCCGCAGGGTCGATAGCATCATCCACCATAAATCCTTCGTATTCGAAGTACTCAGTCGTTGTACTGTTAGGAGAGGAGTCCGCAATGCCAGCAAAGTCTGTGGGTTTGGTCACATCGAGTTGGATTTTCTGGAGGTGGCTGAGGTCCACAATGTAGGCTTGACCGTCTAATCCCTTAACTGCTATTCCATTCTTAATGGTGGTGGCGCTAGGTGTAGTGTTTGATGATGGCTTTCCTCCTTTGCGTCCTCCTCCTCGCGCTGCCTGGCGTGCCGCTTTGGACTCATTGATTGTTTTGCCGGCCATCCCACCTCCGGGCCAAATGCACCATTCTTTAGTGTGTCCGCGGCAAGAAGCTCCGATCATATAGCAGATGGTGCAGCAGGGGAATCCGGAGTCATGGTTATGAGTGCCATGCCTTGTCTCTCGGGCAGCTAATGCAGTGTCGCTGGTAGAGGCTTTGGATAGGGTGGCGAGGCTGTCAACTGTCTGGAATAGCTGTCGAATGTTGGAGGACGTGTATGGCGTATCCTTTGTGGAGTCAGCAAGGCCCCGTGATACTTGCGTCTGGATCGACTCAAACGATTTGTCGTTAATGCAGTTGAGCAGGGCAATGCACTTCAAGAGGTCCTTGTCAATGGTGCCGATGGAGAATGCCCGATCGACCAGTTCACAGATCCTCCGAGCAGTGGCATCGATTGGTTCAGCAACAGGTGCGTAGGTGGAAAGAGCCTCACGGATAAGGGCAACCTGCTTGACGGGTCCTTCGCGCTGAGCCCTTGCCTTGAGAGCATCATAGCATTCTTTAGCCGTCCCGTCAGTCTCTAGACCCTCCTGCTCCGCTTCTGAGATTGCGGCCCGGATAACGCCAATGATGAGGTCGTTGTTGGAGAGCCAATTAGCATAAGCATTGGGTTCAGAGCTTTCATTGGGGCTAGTAATGAGGCGGCTAGGGTTCCTTTCCGACGCAAAAATATAGCGATCTAGTCCGCTTTGTTGAAGGAAGATCTCGAGTTTTGTTGACCATTTAGCAAACTCCCCAGTGGCACGATCGAAGGGTGGTTCGGACGAGGGCCAGTGGGCGTTGAGCTTAGCTGGGCGGATGCGCGGGTAGGCAGCGTCAGATGCCATGGTGTGTGTAGTGGGGGTGTGGATGGAGGGTGATTGACCCTATGACAGCCACGAATATAGACAAAGGAAACTGGGCCCAAGCGAGAGTACAAGGGTGCGTAGATAGGGGTTGTCGACGTGATCGGTACCTTTCAGGGTCCGAGAATGCCAAGGATTGTGATATTTGTGAGGGAATGAGGGTGCAAGCGCGCGTGCGAGGTCCTACTGAGTTCGTGACAATGGTTGTGCACGGTCAGCAATGGCCCATAACCTGTTAGAACCTCTAAATTCGATACCTGACAGACAGTAAGTTATAACCTCAGTTCAACGTATAATTGACTGAGTAGCTACCTGACAGACAGTAAGTTATAATTGGGTAGCTATGTCAGTATCGATGGCATACGTAGAAAGGCAAGGTATCAACTCACCCTCAGTTCAACGTATAATTGACTGAGGGTGTTGGGTGATGTACGATAGTATATATACGTATTTAGGACAATGGTGAAAGGGCCACACGGTGGCCCGATAGTGTGATATCGAATGTGATTAGTGGAAAGGTTGGCTGACAATGAGGTAGGTAGATAAAGGAGACATACGAAGGGTCGACGGTGCACTTTTAACTTGCTAACATGCTGAAGGCATGGGGTGTAGCTTGTCTACAGTATATGGAACAACTCCTGGGAAAAATGCAATGACTCTTCTGCTTAGTAAGGCTGACCAAGAACCTTCCTTTTTGGGTAGCTTGGCTATTTTTTGCACTTGGAACAGGTTTTTTCTCAAAAAAAAATTACAATAGACAGCTTTAATACATATATACAATCTTTTGACTATGTCTGAAACATGCCAGATAGCCTGCAGGTGTCAAAAAGGCCAAACATGATTTA
The DNA here is from genome assembly GCA_018296165.2 of Termitomyces sp. T153. Taxonomy (NCBI): domain Eukaryota; kingdom Fungi; phylum Basidiomycota; class Agaricomycetes; order Agaricales; family Lyophyllaceae; genus Termitomyces; species Termitomyces sp. T153. The sequence goes on along the minus strand of JACKQL020000164.1, from coordinate 44,917 downwards.
GTGGACACTGTTTTTCACACCTCACATGTTTTTTGGTACGATATGACCAAATAATAGACATTTCTGAGGTTGTGGAAAGGAGGCCACACAACAAAGTATGTTTGGTCACATCTATTGATTGATTGATGTTGACTGACAAGCTTATTAGTAACTCCTTAACTACATTGAGCTATTGATATATCAAATATCTCATCATAAAAGTCAATTTTAATGGTTTTTGACTATTAAAATGCTTAACAATGGGTGTTTCAGGCAACCACCTACTACTCCTGAAAGCCAAAGGCAACAAGCTAGGATTCAAAGGAGACTTGAACAATTACAAATGACAGATCCTGATGATTGTCATGCAAATAGAAACAATAGATCTTTGGAACAGATCAATACTGTGGTTGTCCCACCACTTCAATTGGGGCCTGGGGGTATGGGAACTGGGGGTATTAATCAATCTATGGGGTATGGGAACTGAGGGTTCCAGACTTAATCACCAATCTATAGCCACCACTTCTGGCTCTTCAGGAAGACCTATTAGGCAGCCAGCAGCTGCTGATGATCCATTTTCTATAGTGATTCCTGAAACTGTTTTGCCTGAAAGGTGGGATGCTCCTTTACAGAATCCTATTCCTAGAATGGTGCCACCTCCACCTGCTCTTATACAGAGAAGAGGCAATAGACTCAATCAGTCTGCTGTTGCTCAAGCTGCTATGGTCATTTCAGAAACAGTTTTGCCAGAAGGTTGGGACCCTGCCCTACCCAATGATCCACCACAACCAGAAGATCCTGCTGAAAATATACCAGCAGAAGAAGCAGAGCCTCCCCTTGAACTTCCTATTCCACCCCAGCTTGGCCCTGTTCAGCCTATCCCAAGAGGAAGACAACTGTATTTGATGGCACCACATTACCTTGGTCCTATGACTATCATATGTCCACACTGCCAAGCTCTACATTTTTATGCTGAAAAGCTGACCAGGTCTGCCAGAAATAATCCAAAATTTGGCATGTGCTGTTTTCAAAACCAAGTGAATTTGCCCAGGCTTCAAGATGCTCCAGCAGATTTACTGAACCTGCTCCATGGGCATCATCCTCTCTCTGACACCTTTAAAACATCAATCCATCAATACAATGCAGCCTTTGCATTCACATCTCTAGGAGTCAAAATTGACCATGCTATTACCAATGACAGAGTCCAACTGCTCCCTCAACCCCTTCCCTCCTCGGGAAACCCCCTCCCTTCCTCCACAATCCCCAAATCAATCTCCATTTGGGCCTGCACCACTGCTAGAACCTCTACCAACCCTGGCAAGGCCTCCCCCGCATCCACTGCCACCTTCCACCATGACCCTGGGGCCACCACATTGTGCCACCAATGTCCCACTAGCAACCTCCCCATCCTCACCATCCCCTGCTGAAGCTCCAGAGTGTAATCCATGGACATCTGCATCAACCCATCTTGGATCGACGCCAGTGCCACAGAGGCACCATCCAGGAGAACTCGGTGCTCCTGCACCCAGCCTAACCAAAGACAATTCATTAGCAACAAAATGGAGAACTGGGGAGACACTTATGAAGGACCCCTGCATGGCCTGAGGCAGCCTCACTGGCCAGCCAATCCTCCCTCCACCCTGCTGCTTCCAGCTCCGCTCACAACAAACCACTCTCCGACACCATCTGCTGCCCCTCTGCCACCTCCGTGGGTCATACCTCCCACTGTGTCAGACGCTCCCACAAACCCTGCACCTCCAATGCCCACTCTGTTACCACTCACACCGAGGTGTCCCGCTCCTGCTGCAGTGCCTCCTTCTCCCTCTGTGCCACATCCAGATCCTCCCATACCTGTCGGAGCTCCCCCTCTTGTGCCATCAATGCCATTGTCAAAGCCTCCACCTGCTAATGTAGGAAAACCTCCGTGATTGAAGGCGGGGGCTCTGGAGAACTTGAAGCCTGTTCCAATGGCACGCCCAAGGTGAGAGAGTAAAAGTGAGGCCCCAGAGGCCCTACCATTGACTTGTGTCCCCACGGCCTCTTGCTGGGCCCCACCTCTGACAGTAGGGAGGCCCTCCATTTCCCCTTATCCACCACTGCCAGTGCCCCCTCTCTCTGCCCACCCTGCAGAGGTCCCACCTTCCCCGCAAGTCACCCCACACTTCCCTCCCCTGACACCCTGGCCTTCTGCACCTTGCCCAGTTGCCCCCACACCCAACCCTCATTCCACCCCTGCTCTGCGGCAATGCATGCTGCCTGCCACTCCAACAAAATCGAGCACTTTTTGTGCCTTGCACAGCATGGAAGGCACACAGAGGTGTCATATCATGAACCTGTGGAGGGCCTGTCAAATTTGCACAGCTCGCCCTGCCAAGCACAAAGGGTACACTATAACCAAACAGTCAGTAAATGCGACCAAAAGGGCTTGAAAACTACTAGGGCTTGGTTCAAACACCACTCCAGCATTGGGGGGCCCCAAGCCTGCGCCAATGCCCTTGCAAACTCCTCTGCCATCACCTCTGCCTGCAGAACTTGCTGTGCCTGTGGAACTTCCTCCCTGCTCCCCGCCATCAAACTTGACTGCACAGGGTGAACTCTAGTCTGTCCTGAGCCCCTCTCTCAAGTAAAGCCCCCAGAAGAGCCCAACACTGTTGCAACCCACCCTGCAAAGCTCTGTCAATTACCCCAAAAAAACAAGTAGACACTACTTACAACCCCAGTACATGGCACCAACCCAATGCCAGCACTCAAACTCCTCCCCCTCACTGTTGTACACCACCACCTCATCTGCATTGGAAAACTATGGAGCTGAGTGATTGGAGGAGGACATGGAAGAAATTTTTGGAGGAACCCTGGAGTATGTCCAAGTCTTTTAATTGATTAGGAAGAATCCCTGATGAAGTGGCAACCATGCTTTGACTTTGCATTCCACACTGCCATCATTCACTATGAATTGATCAATAATACTTGGCTTCAACTCCCATGCCCCTGCCGATCCCCGACCTGCACCCTGCATCTTGAGGGTCTTGATGTTGAAAGGGGGAGTGATGTCACAACCCATTCCCTGGACCCCTGCACATTGCCCAACAACCCCCCACCCCCCCAGAACCTCCCCTGATGCCTTGCTGAACTTCCACAGTGCTCTGTGCCTACTCTGGCTAACTCTGACACATCCTTGGCTAACTCTGATGGCCCCCTGGCCAACTTCAATGTCTTCCCTGCAGTCAGCAACGCTTCCCCTGGATCTCCTGAGCCTCTGGGACCATTCCCCTGCTATGCCTGACCCTGTTACACATTATCAACTCAACACCCTGGTTCCTCCAACTTACTTTGAAGTATCACAACAACCTCGGAATGGCTCACATTACCAATTGATCCCATCAACATATCAATGCAGCCTGCCCTCCAATTGTAACCAACACCCATCAACTCTGTCAAGCTCTGCCAAGCCCCACCACCACAGCTGACATCCCCTGGAGCTCCCCAGTAGTCAGTATATAAGACGTAGAGTAGCTCTTCATACTCTAGTCTGGATATTGCTTAATGTTACCTATGGTCTGATTGTTTCTCTCTTGTGTTTCATGTTCTGTGTCTCATTTTCTTACTCTCAGTCTCCCAGTCTTGTCTTGTCTCTATTCCGTTATCATTTTGTTATTGTTTTGTATCTCCACCTGAATCTATTCTCGTTCTCATCTCAATCTTGTCTTGACTCCATCTCATTTTGTTCGACTCCATCTCGCCTCATTTGATCTGTCCCATCCATTGTGTTCCTATCTTTCCCAACCTTAATGCCTTTGCAAACCCCACAATTATGATTACAAATCCCAGACACTCTTTGAACAACTCTGGACCTCACTACACACTTGGCTCTGAACTCTATCAACCTCCATTGATCCCCCATCAAACTCTAGCTCTGCTTCCATCACATGTGTAGCCTCTACCTCCTCTACACCCACAATACTCATGTACGGACTTGTGCCTGAACCCTGCCAAGCCCATCCCCCTTCCCCTCAGCTTGTCCCCTACTCCTCCAGACCTCCCCAGGCTTGCTCAGATCAACCTCCACCAACTATCCTCACAAGTCCCCAGTGTTTGGGACACCTCTGAATGCCCAGTTGTCAGTGCAGGGAATCATGTCTGCCTAGTAAGGACTCGCCCAGTGTAGCTGAGCCCCTGTGGTCAGCAGAACCTGACACATAAGCTGCACAACCCAAAATGGACATGTTATATTTTCAAGTCAAATAAGCAAAGTCAAATAAGCAATAACTCATTTACAAGGAAAGAACCCAAACTTCTAAGAAAGAAGTTCACTGCCACTAGTTACAATCAGCATGTTAAAATTTTTGATGTGCACCTTCTGCAATGGGCACTGTGGTGACTATGGAAGGTCAGGTGCTCAGGCCTAGGTCCAAGACAGAATTTAATGGAGCATCCTCCTCTACAGTAGGCTGTTTGATTCCACCCAGGAGTCAATGCCACTTATCACACTGCTTCTCCACTGTGCAGAAGTGTCATGCATGGCCATCAGCATCCTCCAGCTCCGATTTGTGAGCTGGAGTTGCCCTTCCATCAATGACCACCTGATCATTTGCAAAATCCAGGAGAACCTTATGAGTTCTCATGAATGGTGTCCCTACAATCATATTGTAGCAATCAAAATTTGCAACATCCACATAGACATTATGAATCTTGCCAGGGACCTTCATGGTCACCCTGGCACCATAGTTCACTATGGAACAACTTCTAATTGTTCCCAGCTGCAGGGTAATGGGAGTGGCCAGTGGGGCCACCTGTATTCCAGCCACATGTGCAAACAAGGGAGTAATTCTGGAAGTGGTCCTCCTTGAATCCCACAACATCCACATTCTGTGGCCATTAACCTCCACCCAAGTGATGAGACATTTCTTGTCTTGTGCTGGCAGCACTGAATGTTCTATGGCATCCTTGGATGCCATAAGCCACACTTTTCTCATACAAACCTCATTATTAGGTTCTTTCTCCCTCTGTACATCAAAGGGGACCTCCATGAGGGCAAATAGTCCCTCACTATCACTACCACAAGTATAGTACTTGTTATCATATGTTTCTAAGTCAACATACTCCTCACCATGCTCCTGAGTCCCATTGGACTCAAACACCTTATTGGCATCAGCCTCAGCAGGTTTTTCCTCCTGCTCACTGTCAGCTCCTCCTACATCTGACTGTGCAGCTGTATGAGCTGCCCACATGAATACCCTGGAAGCTGGCTTAGCTGGCTCCCTGCATTTGCATACAAAGTGCCCAGCCTTCCCACACTTATAGCAGTTTGCAGACTGCCCAGCATCCTTGCTGGGTTGGCCAAATGCTATGGCCACAACATTCTTTTCTGCAGCAAGATGCTTTCTTGCTGCCTGCACCACAGCCACAGATCAGGAGGGCCCCAAACCCACACCAACCCTGAGTATCAACAGTCCCAAGGCCATGCATACAGCTGGCCTATTTGATGACCACAATGACTGTGACCACCCATACTGGCCAGTCACCTCTGTCCACCTGGCTAGTACAGTCCCTATTGCTGGAGACTGCACTGCTGCCAATGACAGCTACTGTCCTGACCAACTCTTCTTGCTGCACTCTAAATAGTGCACAGCAGTCTTGATGCTGCTCTCATAGGCTTTGGCCTCTGAGACAAACTACTCAACAGTATTTACTTTGGAAGCCAGTCCACCATTGCATATCAACACCACAAGCATATCAGAGGGTATCCCCTCCAAAAACCACTCACAAATTGTAAATTTGTTGAAGAACATGGCCATGTTTTGAGCATAGTCAAGCAAGGCATCATAGAAGCCTTACACCCCTTCTTCAACTGCATACACCACATCACAGAACATGTCATGCATCCTGCATTGTCAAAGATTGTACAAACTAGTCATACAGTCCAAGAATCACATCCTCAAACCTCCAGTGGGATTGTGCCCTATTGACATGTATGACATGTCATAAGTACCACTTCAGCACACCAGCAGCTAGAAAGTCCATTAAAATCAGGACTTTCTCATAGTTGCACCCATCCCCACCATACTGAGCTACAGCAAAGAATATGCAAATTCTCATCAACCAGTCTTCAAGTTTACTGAACTTGGCAGACCCTGCATAGGAAGTGATCATCTTTGATGAATCACTCCACCTGGGCTTGAGTCTTTCTAGTATAACCAGTCATACTGCAAGCAACTGTTCCATCACTACCCTTAGACAATTGTGCATCATATGGCAGTGATATTCATGGGCTTCCTCCACTCCTAGAGTTGCAAACCATCCACAATGTTGTAGCAGCATTGAAAACTGCTGCAGCTGTCTCTCTAGGAGGACTGTAGTCCTTCTCCTTTCAGCTCTGCATCCCACAACATCATCCTCACCACAAGAGCCTTCATCTGGTCCTCCTGAATCTGGTGGACCTCCTCCCAGAGGTAGCAGTGGTCCACAACAAGGAAAAGGTGGTCCTCTTCCTGGACCTCCACCTCCTCCTCCCAGGCCCTGAGGTCTACAGTGTAGCATAGATGGAGGGGATAACACAGAATCACTCTGGTAATCCTCATCCTGAGTCTCCTCCACCCAAAAATCTTTCCCCAGACCAATTTGTGGAAGCATTTGCTCCACACCCTATGTTTCTCTGAAACTCTGTAGGGCTCTGGCTAATCCCAGCATGTCCATCTCTGAGAGAGGAGCACAAGTCATGCTCCTCCTTGATAGGCTTGATTCATTCCAGTGGAACATACCCTTCAGGCCATGCATCATAGGCAGTATTCCCTTGAAACACCACCCCTTGATCATCCATATAGGACTGCCCAAAGTCCTCCAGGTACCCATTGCAAAATCACTATAGAGCAATTCAATCTTCCCATGTCAGCACTCTCCATGTAGACCCACCAGGTCTATGCCACACCAGTGGTTGCTCTACCATAATCACCAAACCTGTGTCAGTCAATACTAAGTCTGGTGCTACAATCATGCCCAATGTGGCCCATTGTTGACAGTCCACCACACCATAACTACACAGGATTTCACCAGGCTATTGCAGTGCTTGCAACAGAGTCAACACTTCATTGACTGGGAACAGAGAGGGCACATAAGCTCCCCCAATATACAGAGATGGCATTGCAGACAATGCCTGCAACCCCTGCAGCTTCTTGCACTAGAGGTAATCCATTACCTCCTGTACTAAGAACAGCATATACAATTCCATATATTTCAATGGATCAGATGGAAAAATATTGTCTCCCAACAATCTTTGAATTGCAATGTGCTTAGCTACTCTTGCAGCTAAATGTTGCTGAGTTGAGGTCTTAGGAACCTCAACATGACTCTGCCAGAATGCCATCACCCTTCAACAAAGGATGTCATCTGGGTGAGCCTCACCATCCATATCAGAGGTGTCTCCAACATCCTCTGGTATCATTTCAATGAATGCAGCTGTGGCTGCCATCTGCATACCCAGCACTGGCCCAGCTCATAATCTCACAGACCCACAAGCCCTGTATGGAGAGTCTTCCCCACTCCTCAGCAATGTTCCCACCATCAAGGAATCAATCAAACCTCCCACAGCAATTAGGAAGGATCAGAGTCCTTCCAGCCTCAGCACTGTGGGCACATACAAAGGGGTTTTCCCCTTGTCTAACAATGCCACTGCACCTCCTGGCTCCACTGCCAGATACAGTTGAGTAGAGGGCCCTTGTGACCACCTGCAGGTGGTCATACTAGAGTGACTGCAGGCAGTCCTCCTGGCATCACAGCACTCTCCCTGCCCCCATCATGGTGTGATGTGGCAGATTCCAACATCCCATGTGAAGCACTCTTCAATGCTCCATCAAACACTGTCTCAGACCTAGGCCCAAGCACCTGACCTTCCATGGTCACCACAGTGCCCATTGTGAAAGCTGCACATCAAAAATTTTAACATGCTGATTGTATCTAGTAGCAGTGAACTTCTTTTACAGAAGTTCAAGTTTCCAACTCACAAACAAGTTATCACTTGTTTGACTTAAAAAAATGTAACATTTCCATTACAGGTCACACAGCTTACTGTTCACACACCATAAGTCAAAACCAGTCAATAGTTCTGTCTACAATGTATGAAGTAAGGCACTGCCTTACATAATTACTAGTATGATACCTTTTGGGATAGCATCATGTGATGATGATGATACATTTTTATTTATCTTAAAGGCCTATTTTACACATGACCTTCATGTCCTAAGCCCTGCAGTATGTAATGGGAGTGGTAATTACAGACACTCCAACTAGTTCTCCAGCCCGATCCCTTTTCAGCTGATGCTGGGTATGCCTCATAGCCACTTTACTACAATTTGACTTTGTCGGAGTTCATACTACTTCCCACACCTAAGTCCCACTGACCATCTGCCACTAACGTCCCCTCCCAATTTCTAAACCCAGCTGTACTCAGCAATGCTTAGTTGGAGTTGTTGGTGTAGGGCGGGAACCCAATCAGCCAGCTCAAGCCTTCCTCTATTCAACCCATGACTAGGGTGGTCATGACTCCACCCTCCCCACACCCAGACGCTACTTTTGGAAGAATGATCCTGAGATTTGGAACCTGCGACAGAATAGCCCAGTGAACCACCATGTGACAGACATGCTGCACCTTTTGGCTGGGCACCCGATCGAACCGGCAGCCTCAGCTTTAAACCACACCAGACCATCCGATGGACCACACAGTACTTCGGCAGCCTGATCGAACTATTGACTCCTATCCTTGCGCCTACCCATGCCATGACCCACTTGGTCAGCAAAGGCCTATACCCTCTTCCAAATCCGTTGCACTGGGGAAACTTCTCTTTTTCTGATCTGTCACGAGCATGGTGGTCACATTGCCTCTTTGAACCATGTGCTGATTGCTCGGTCCTGGTCAGCCTGCACTACAAAGCCTGGCTAGTCAAGCACGTGTGGGCGGAGGCTTCCCAGCAGCATTGAAATAACCCACGTGGTGTCTAAGGTGTTTTCCACACAGGCGCACTCAGCCAGAGTCGAAACCCCAGCCTTGCACTTGCAGATCATGTGACCTGCTATGAGACGCAATGGTGCCAGCTGAGCCACTGCACCCTAGCATCATGTGATGCTATCAGTGTAATTAACTATTAAATGATATATATGTATGCATGTAATGACTGCTCCATTACACCCATGCAGCTCTGACAAGCTCTGCCCTTGTGCCCTCAACCCCCAGAGGAGGTCCACTAGTTAGTATATAAAGACATAGAGTAGCATCTGTTACCTTAGTCTTGATATTACCTACTTTACTCAGTTACTTGTGTCTCATGTTTCTCTATGTTATGTTTTCTGGTCTTGTCTCTGTTTCTATCTCTAGTCTTGAATCTATCTCTTTCTCAGTTCTGTCTTGTCTCAACTTTGTCTCATCTTGCCTGTCTATAGTTCCTTTATTGTTTCTAAGTCCCTTTCAGCTCTGACATCATTACAAACTCCATACATGCTACAACCTTTCAAACATTCTTATGACAACTCTGGACCTTGCCCCATGCTCAGCCCAGAACCCATCACTCTTGATTGATCCACCATCAAACTCTGAATCTGCTCCCATCACTTGTGAAGCCTCCACTTACCCTGCAGTCCATACACTTGCTTACAGACTTGTACCTGATGCCTGCCCAAGCCCAACATTTGATACACTTGGTCTTAGACTTCCCCAGACCACTCCAGACTTGCTCACACTGCTTCCCTTAGCTTCTCCTTGCAAGTATCTAAAGTCTGAACCATCCCCAGAGTGCTAGGTTATAAGCACAGGACATTGCATCTGCCTAGTAAGGACTTGCCCAGTTAAGCTGAGCTCCTGTAGTCAGTGGAACCTGACAGTGCAACACTTCAGCTGCACAAAATCTACTGACCATATAGTATTCCATGTGCTGTTGACAGCTGGAAAATTCAAATTAGAGAGGCTTGTAGATCAGATTGATTTTGGTGATTTTCCTTGTAAGTCAATCTCCTGTCTGTCCTGCTGATTTAGCCCTCATTTTTCTTGACTTAAGCTGTTGTCATTCTGTTTCTTGGAAGGTCTAGAATTTTGTACTATATGTTACCAACTCAGTACTACATATTAAGTGTCTTGATGAGTGAATCAATGGTTGTGCACTGAGCAACCCAACACATGTTTCCATAGATTGTTTCTGTATAATATTATAACATTTTTTTTCTGCATGTTTCTTGAGAAGTATTGTAAGTCATCCTGACACATGTTTCTTGAGAAGAACGAAGAGAGTTTCTTGAGATACAACAAGTTTATGGAACATCTGGATGAAGTTAAAGCTAGGCTGTTGACCTGCCAAAGCCACCTCTAGTGCATGCTTTCAAACTTCTCATGCTATAAATTTGATCTTGGATGATGCAAACTTGGATAACCACAGGCTACTTGTACTACAATGACATGTATGGAGATTTACCCCTTGTAACTAAATATGCTATGATGACTCTCTGATGACTATTGTATGAGTATATATATAGGGCATGGGTAAGGGGAACACATCAAATGTGAAGAATTTTGTTTCAAATGTGATTTGTAGTACTAGTACAAGAAGTACAGAAATTCACATTCAGAATCTTTTCTTGCAAACATTGCATGCATTGTTTTGGACAGGAAAGAAGGCTCTCAATGCTCCCTGCATGACAAACTCCATGTTGTAGATTGTTTCTGTTGGAAGCATGTGAGTAGTCAGGGACAGGACATGCACACACAAGCTTTGTAGTGCCTATCAGTTCTGGATTGCTGATTTTCCAGATAACTGCTCTGGCCATTGGTCTGTGCTGTGATTTGTGGTTGTAGGAGAACCACAATGATTTTCCATGCTAGACATGAACTTGTCTAATGTTAGTCAGGAAAGCAGTGGACAATGATCAGAGTCAGATGTTGAAGCAGATTCTGCTCATATGACCTTTGAAGGTGCAATGAGATCTTATGGCCAAACAAATGTCACTTCTTCTGTTTCAAAGCACAATGCTCATGGACATATGACAGTGTAATGGCAGTCCACTGTAAACAGCAGAGTATGGTCACAAGCATGTGTTCTCACAAAGGAACTGGTGTTAGTCCTGTATTTGCAAGAACTAACTAATCAACTATGGGTAGGCCTATTAAATAAATTACAGAGCACTACAGAAGAGAGTGCAGAGTAAGTAGGAGAGAAAATTGTAAAGGTGCAAGGTTTAAGGAGGGGATGATGTCACATTCATGCTACATACACCCTCCAAGTTGGATAACTAGGAGTATACGGCTTTTTCTTCTTTTCATAAGTAGGAGTTAGATTAGGATTAGAGTGGTAATGATGATACTTTTAAGTAGGACATGGTTATATCCAAGTCTACCTTCTAATCAGCCACCAGGGAGCTTTCCCCAGCCCCATTGTCAGGGTAATCTTCCAGCTCACCCTCGGCATTGTCATTGTCATCATTATCAGCTGGGAGCAGGACATCCACTGGATTGATGGCCATCTCCTCCTCTTCTTCAGTGGCCTTGCCTTTGCCCTTGCGATCTGGGGAACAAATAATGATACTGTGGGCAGTGATCATGGCACAAGGGGTAGAAGATCCTGCCCTCAGGGGTTGTGGAGTTGTGGGTGTAGAGGGACAGCAAGATCCAAGAGTGCAGTGCTTGGTAGTAGTAGAGGATGGCCCCAGGCCTGAATCTGGGCTGTCTCTCTCCATAACTGGATAGGAGCACTTGAGGAGTAAGTAAGGGTGGATAGAGTAGTTCAAGTAATGGGACTGCTGCATGTGGAATTGTTTAGTTTGTTGTACCCATTCACCTGAGGAAGCTTGCCAAGCCTGCATGGCATCCTCAACCATCTGTTTGTCCACATTGTCCTGCTTCATGATAAACCCAAGGGTGGCAAGGAGATCAAGGCATGGATCAATGTAGGTCATTGGTAGGAGTCCAGGTGGAAAGGGGTTTTTTTACCTTGGACCAAGTCTTGGTCTGCTGATCATATGCCACAAGCCTATACTTGCACTTGGTCTCCAGGTCAGCAAGGTTGAGGATAGAAGCAAAGGTATTGTATCCCATAGAAAAGGGGGACCACAGACAACCATGAGTCTGATGGACTTTGAGCTCATAGTCCAAGTAGACTTGTACTTGTAGAGGGTGCACAACCAAAGAGTTATCGGGGTCCAAAGGGTCAAAGATGATGATCATCCAAGTGGTCAGGTCAATTGTAACAAAGGGATGATGGTAGGTCTGTCCTTCACGCTTGTCATTTCCTTGTCCCTGATTGCTGAAGGGGTGAGCCATGATGGAGGTAAAGTTCCAGAGGGGAAGGGCAATGGCAGATATTCATAAGATTGGTGAGGATGAAGGTGGCCTGGTGTGTAGGGAAGATAGTAAAGTCTCAATCCCATCATTGGCCCCTATATACTCAAGGACATTGGTGAGGCCCAAGAAAATTTGTGGATTGTTGCATGGTGGTTCTCCAGTCCCACATTCAATCAGCTCTTCAATTTTTTTGTACCCTAGTAATTCAAGATAGGGCATGATCAGCTCTAATTCTTTTACCTGTTCATAAGTCATCCAAGACTTATCTCCTGCTTTCCAAAGAACCTTGAACATGGCATGGGTTTTGATGCCATGATGCACCACAATATGCTCTGCAGCCCATTCATTAGTTTTGGGCTCAATTATTTGTTTGTCCAATCTACCTGGAAAGAGTTGATCATCATTCGGCTTGTGAATTCTAAGCAGTGCAGTGTGAAAAATGTCATGTATTCCTCTCCGCTTCATGTTGATCAAGAGACATCCACTCGGAACAAGTTGTTGCTGAAGTCCTCCAAAATTTTATAGGGTCCCTCATATTTGGGAATTAGTTTTTTAGGGAACCCCTTTGGGTATGTGAGGTTCTTGAGACATATACCATATCATCCCTTAAGAAGGGTGCCAGTTGTCTTTGGCAGTTGGAGTTTTGGGTCTGTTTAATGTGTGCAGCTATGATACAGTCATGTGCCATCATCAAAGCTAATTTGAGTCATTGAGCAAATACTCTGACACCTGCAAACTCATCAGTCTTGGCATTGTTCCATATCATTGGGTGAGGCATCCTTCCTGTATTGAGAAAGAATGGTGAGTACCCTGTCATCTCAGACCTAGCAGAGTTAATGGCAAATTTGATTGCAAGTATCTTTGCAACCCAATCCTTCAGTCAATCCCCAATACACTGGCATATCATTTGTACAATGGTTTGATTAGCCCTCTCAGTGGCACTGTCAGATTGGGGGTGATATGCCAAAGACATTCTCAGTTGTATTCCAATGAGATCATGCAGGTGCATCCAGAAGGTACTTGTAGAATATGAGTCATGATCACTGACTATGGCTTGTGGGAGGCCATGATACTTGTATACCTCTGCAAAGATTAACTCAGCTACCTGTCTGGTGGTGTAATTAATCCTGCTGGGTACAATGTGCACCATTGCAGTGGGTAAATCTATTATTACTGTGACAGAGTCATAGGTCCCATTTCTGTCCTTAGATTTGGGGAGTGGTCCCATGAAATCGATCCCAATGACTTCCCAGGGAAGTGCCAACACCTTCAGCAGTGTTAACAACCCATAGGGTTTATGGTTAGACAGTTTGTTCCATTGACAGATTGAGCAAGTCTTGCAATATTCCTGGACATCTTGGGCTATTGTCTTCTACCACACTTGGTCATGCAAGTATAGCAGAGTTTTGTGAGTGCCAAGGTGCACCAGTAGGGTGTGTGCTTCTGATCTTACTATTTCTCATACATTGTGTCCTTGCACCACGATGGCTGGGATGCACAGAAGTCTTTACCCTTTGGACTTAAGGAATATAAGCCCTTCCTTTGTCACTTTGTAGTTTTTAAATGCTTTTGGATTCTCCATTATGGAGGCAAACAGCTTATCCTCATTGTAGTGCCCCTTAATCGACGTTACCAGGTCTATTGGGTCTTTTCCTAAGTTCAACAGCTCTTCCAGTGTCAATGGTGAAAGTTTCTCATATTCTTCCTGTAGATTCTGCGATTTTTTCATGAAGCTTCCATCCCACTCTTCTTCCTGAGCCCTGGTTTCTAGCTGCGCTGCTGTCACTCCATTATGTAAGTGGTGCTTCTTTCTGGCAGGGATCTTGATGGTGATTTTCTCACTGTTCTCGTCATTCCTGTCATCTTCATTTTCCAGTTGTGGTTCTGGCACTGGTTCTGGCATTTCCAATGCCTCTCCCCCTTCCTTTTGTCCCTGTGGGCCTCACAGGATGAAATGTGGTGCCATCCTTGTGGCAAATTCCCTGGATGTCTCTGGCCTCCCTGTCTCTGCTGGTTCAATGACTTTCCATCAGTAGGCACACTTCTTTTTCTCATCTCCCACCCTTGTCTCAATAGTAGTTGGCTGAGTTGCCAGCCCCTTGCCCTCCAGACCAATGAGTACTGGCATGGTTATCATTTGACCCCCCAGAGAGTTGTTATCCACCACATCAAAGTACATATATTTGCTGCATGCCCTTACTGTGCCTGCCTGATCATTGGAGTATAGCCTGGACAAGGCATCTGAAAGTATATTCTCAGTACTGGGTACATAAACTATCTCAAAGTCAAATTCTAATATCTTCTCTATCCAGTGTGCTTGTCTCCCTGACAAATTCTTCTGACCCATGAGGTGGACCAAGCCCTTGTGGTTGGTGTACCACTTGAAGCAAACCCCCTGCAACAGGTCACAATGTCACAGCATGGTCTCAACACCCACCAGCATCTCTATCTTGTGGATGGGGTAATTCTGTTGTGCAGAATTCAACTTTGCCAAGAAGAATGCTGCTACCCTGGCTGTCTTCCGGTCTGCCCCTTGGCTTATCACTCCTGCGATGCCCATAACACAACCATCCATCACCATGTTGATAGGTGCTTTGTTCAGTCTGTATGTCAACAGCCTGTGATGGTGGTCTCAGCACCTCACAGCCAGGGTCTTAACATCTTCAAAAGCTCTCTGGTGGGTATATTCCCATCTGAATGGTACTGTGTCACCTGTTAACGCATGCAATACCCCCATAGGAACTCATACTCAGTCAATATCATCCACCAGATAGCCTGCAGCTCCCAGGAACCCATAGAGTATATCTCAGTTTATTGGTACCTTCCACCTTACCAATGCATCCACCTTATCTGGATCCATTCAGGTTCCTTCATCATCAACTATGCAGCCTAGGATCCTCATTTCTTGACAAAGGAAGTTCAACTTTCTCTCACTCAGGTAAAGTTTCTTGGGCTTCAGAATATCCAGCACTGTTTTAACATGTCCCACATGCTCTTCTAGAGTGTTCAAATAAATGACAATGTCATCCAGATAGACATCCATGAACCATCCCAGGTAAGTGTCAGGTTCCGCTGACCCCAGGGGCTCAGCTGCACTGGGCGAGTCCTTACTAGGCGGGCGTGATCCCCTGCATTGGTAACCGAACACTCGAAGACATTCTGGGCCCTGGTGGCTTGCGCGGGTAGCTGGGGAGATGTGATCCAGACAGATCCGGGGAGGTCCGGAGAAGTCGGATTGTGAGGAAACGAGATGGTCTTGGCGGGGTTCAGGCAGAAGGCCGTACGGGAGATTTGCGGAAGCAAAGGAGTAGGCAGCTGTGTGATCAATGGGAATGGAGCCAGGGTTTGATGGGAGATCATTTGGAGCTGATGGAGTCCGGGACCGAGCGAAGAGCGAGGTTTGGACCTGGTAAAGGAGTGTCGGGGTTCATAATCGTAATCGCGGAGTTCGTGAGGTCATTAAGGTTGATGAAGACTTGGGCACAATGGTCGGATGGAGTCACTGAGACAGCGTCAGACGAAATGGGATGGTGTTGATATGGGACAAGAGTAGATTCGAATAGAGATATGAAACGATAACGAGAACGATAATGAAATGGAGACAAGACAAGACTGGGAGACTGAGATAAGACCGGGAGACTGAGATGAGACCAGGAGACTGAGATAAGACCAGGAGACTGAGATAAGAAAACGAGACACAAGACACGAAACAATCAGACCATAAGTAACGTTAAGCAATATCAAGACTAGAGTACGAAGAGCTACTCAATGACTTATATACTGACTACCGGAGGACTTCGGGGTATGTCAGCTGTGGTGGCAGGGCTTGGCGGGGCTCGACGGAGTGGGTGGGTGTCGGTTGTGATCGAGGATTGTGCCGCGCTGATATGTTGATGGGATCATTGGAGAACGCGGGTTGCCCCGAGGTTGTCATGATACTCTGGAATAGGTCAGAGGAACCAGGGTGTTGAGTTGATGATGGGTGGCGAAGATTGGGAACAGCGGGGGTGGTTCTTGGGGTTCTGGAGGCCCAGGGTAAGTGTCAGTGGCTGCGGGGCAGGCACCGAAGTTGGCCAGGGGGCCATCGGAGTTAGCCGGGGAGGCGTCGGAGTTAGCCAAAATAGGCGCGGGGCATGGGCGGAAGTTCAGCGGAGCGTTGGGGGTTTTTTGGGGGTTCAGGGGGTTGATGGACAGTGTGTGGGGTTTTGGGGGACGGGTCGTGACATCACCCTCCTTTCAGCGTCGAGACCCTTCGAGATGCGGGGGCAGGACGGGGATCGGCGGGGCATGGGAGTCGAAGCTGAGCAATATTGATCAATCTGCAGCGAGTGATAGCGGCGTGGGAGACGAAGTCAAAGCGCGGCCACCGTTTTGTCAGGGTTCTCCTCAATCAATTAAAAGCTTTGGGCATGCCCCGGGGTTTCCCAAACTTCGTCATGTCTTCCCCCAGTGTTCCAGTAGTCTCTCCCGCCGATTTAGATGAGGTGGTGGTGTACGACAGTGGGGGTGAGGAGTTTGAGTGTTGGCGCCGGGGTAGCGTCAATGACTGGAGTTGTAAGTGTTGTCGACTTTTCTTTTTGGGATGATTGACAGGGTTCCTGTAGAATTGTCCATGGTAGTAGTAGTGGATTTTCCGGGGGTTCCGAAACGGACCAAGTTTCGTCCCGCATTGCCAAAGGGGAAGGGGGCGTCCTCGGCAATGGTTCGGGGGAAGCGTCGAGCCTCCCCGCCCTCGGGGGCAGGACCCAGCAAGAGGCCGTGTGGGCGCGAGTTGTCGGCGGGGCCCCCGGAGTCCTCCCTTTTTTCTCCTGTCCCGGGCGTCCCCTCGGAACGGTCGTCGAGTCCCCCTGCGCCGATTCCTTCGATCACAGAGGTCTTTCTTTGCAAGCAGGTGGAGGCCTTGACGACATCATTGGCAGTACGGGAGGGTGAGCTCCGACAGGCGAGGGAAAATCGTGACGCGGCGCGGATGGAGAAGGAAGCAATGGAGCAGGAGAGGAACACTTTGGTGCGCGTGGCAACGGAGCGAGCGTTAGAGGTGCAGGGTTTGCGGGAGCATCTGGCGCAGATGGAGGGGCAGCCCATAGGGGAAGCGGAGGGGCGGGGACAAGATCCGGAGGGGGATGCGTTGTGGGTGGAGCTGGAGGCAGCGAGGCGGAGGGAGGATTGGTTGGCCAACGAGGCCGCTTTGGGTTGCGTGGGGATCCTTCGTGAGTTGTTTCCCATTCCTCCGTTCGTTATTGATGGTTCATTTTCTGGGTTTAGGCTGGGTGTGGGAGCATCGGGTCCTCTTGGACGGTGCCTCCGCAGCATTTGTGTCAATTCAGGATGGTGTCAGGTTCCGCTGACCTCGGGGGCTCAGCTGCACTGGGCGAGTCCTTACTAGGCGGGCGTGATTCCCCTGCATTGGTAACCAAACACTCGAAGACATTCCGGGCCCTGGTGGCTTGCGCGGGTAGCTGGGGAGACGTGATCCAGACAGATCCGGGAAGGTCCAGAGAAGTCGGATCGTGGGGAAACGAGACAGTCTTGGCGGGGTTCAGGCAGAAGGCCATACGGGAGATTCGTGGAAGCAAGGGAGTAGGTGGCTGTGTGATCAATGGGAACAGAGCCAGGGTTTGATGGGAGATCATTTGGAGCTGGTGAAGTCCGGGACCGAGCGAAGAGTGAGGTTCGGACCTGGTAAAGGAGTGTCGGGGTTCGTAATCGTAATCGCGGAGTTCATGAGGTTGTTAGGGATGATGAAGACTTGGGCACAATGGTCTGACGGAGTCACCGAGACAGCGTCGGACGCGATGATATGGAACAAGAGTAGATTCGAGTGGAGATACGAAATGATAACGAGAATGATAACGAAATGGAGACAAGACAAGACCGGGAGACTGAGATAAGACCAGGAGACTGAGATAAGGCCGGGAGACTGAGAGTAAGGGGAATGGGACATGAAACACGAAACACGAAAAGGAAACAATTAGACCATAGGTAACGTTAAGCAATATCAAGACTGGAGTACGAAGAGCTACTCGATGACTTATATACTGACTACCGGAGGACTTTGGGGTACGTCGGCTGTGGCGGCGGGGCTTGGCGGGGCTTGACGGAGTGGGCGGGTGTCGGTTGTGATCGAAGATTGTGCCGCGCTGATACGTTGATGGGATCATTGGAGAACGCGGGTTGCCCCGAGGTTGTCGTGATACTCTGGAATAGGTCGGAGGAAGCAGGGTGTTGAGTTAATGATGGGTGGCGAAGATCAGGAATAGCGGGGGTGGTTCTCGGGGTTCGGGAAGCCCAGGGTAAGTGTCAGTGGCTGCGGGGCAGGCACCGAAGTTGGCCAGGGGGCCGTCGGAGTTAGCCGGGGAGGCGTCGGAGTTAGCCGAAGTAGGCGCGGGGCATGGGCGGAAGTTCGGCGGAGCGTTGGGGGTCCTTTTGGGGGTTCGGGGGTTTGATGGACGATGTGCGGGGTTTCGGGGAACGGGTCGTGACATCACCCCCCTTTCAGCGTCGAGACCCTTCAAGACGCGGGGCGGGATGGGGATCAGCAGGGCGTGGGAGTCGAAGCTGAGCAATATTGATCAATCCGCAGCGAGTGATAGCAGCGTGGGAGACGAAGTCGAAGTGCGGCCGCCGTTTCGTCAGGGTCCTCCTCAATCAATTAAAAGCTTTGGGCGTGCCCCAGGGTTTCCCAAATTTCGTCATGTCTTTCCCCAGCGTTCCAGTAGTCTCTCCCGCCGATTTAGACGAGGTAATGGTGTATGACAGTGGGGGCAAGGAGTTCGAGCGTCGGCGCCGGGATAGCGTTAGAGATCGGAGTCGTAAGTGTTGTCGAATTTTCCTTTCGGGAGGGTTGACGGGGTTCCTGTAGAATCGTCCGTAGTAGTAGTGGTGGATTTTCTGGGGGTTCCGAAGCGGACCAAGTTTCGTCCTGCGGTGCCAAAGGGGAAGGGGGCGTCCTCGGCGATGGTTCAGGAGAAGCGTTGAGCTTCCCCGCCCTCGGGGGTGGGACCCAGCAAGAGGCCGCGTGGGCGTGAGTTGTCGGCGGGGCCTCCGGAGTCCTCCCTCTTTTCTCCTGTCCCGGGCGTCCCCTCGGAGCGGTTGTCGAGTCCCCCCACGCCGATTTCTTCAATCACAGAGGTCTTCCTTTGCAAGCAGGTGGAGGCCTTGACGACGTCGTTGGCAGTACGGGAGGGTGAGCTCCGACGGGCGAGGGAGGATCGTGACGTGGCGCAGACGGAGAAGAAAGCGATGGAGCGGGAGAGGAATACTTCGGTGCGCGTGGCGACGGAGCGAGCGCTAGAGGTGCGGGGTTTGTGGGAGCGTCTGGCGCAGGTGGAGGGGCAGCCTGCGGGGGAAGCGGAGGGGCGGGGACGAGTTCCGGAGGGGGATGCGTTGTGGGTGGAGCTGGAGGCGGCGAGGCGGAGGGAGGATTGGTTGGCCAATGAGGCCGCCTTGGGTCGCGCGGGGATCCTTCATGAGTTGTCTCCCGTTCCTCCGTTCGTTATTGACGGTTCATTTTCTGAGTTTAGGCTGGGTGCGGGAGCATCAGGTCCTCTTGGACGGTGCCTCCGCGGCGTTCGCGTCGATTCAGGACGGGTTGACGCAGGGGTCCGCAGTCCAGCCTCCGGAGTTGCAGCAGGGAATGGCGTGGTTGGAGAGGTTGCTGGCGGGGCATCGGCGGCGCAATGCAGTGGCCCCGGGATCGTGGTGGGAGGTGGCGGCCAACGCGGGGGAGGCATTGCCGGGGTTGGCGGAGATCCTAGCGGTGGTGCGAGCCCAGATGGAGGTCGACCTGGGGGTTGGGTTGCCGGGGGTTCCGGGGAGGGAGTGAGATGGGTGTGAGCCTCATTTCTTGTCGCTCTTGGACTTGCTGCCTTCCCCGTCTCATGTATATATAATTTTTTGTACATGAACATGTCCTTTCTTGGTCCCTGGGCGTGTGAAGTGAGATTTTAGTTTTGTATGAGGGCGAAGTAAGCAAAACATGCAGAGGTGTGGGAGGGAGTTGAATCCCTAGTGAGTCCAGAGGCGGGAGTTACGCCCGCTAGTGCCGTCGGCGCTGGCTAGTCCCGGGGTTTGTCGGGACGGGGCGGGGCATCGCAGGAGGGCTCCCGAGGTCCGGCGGGGGTGGTGGGAGTTCTCCGGTGGAGTCCCGTGGCATTTCGGATGGTGTTATTGAGTTCAATTCTCGGAAATTCCGACTTCAAATCTTTCACGGTGCCCAGCGGGTTTGGGGCTTTGGTTTTCTTGGCAGTGCAGTTGGCGGGGGGTAATGGGGTCTTCCCATGGTTTGGCCCTTATGCCGGCACGGGTGGCGGGGGCGGCAGGGCCTTTTTCATTGGCGGGGTTGGGTGAGGCGAGGTTCGTCCTCGCGGTATAGTTGGTCCGGGTCGGGGTCGTGTTCTGGAGTGTTGCGTCTGTGGGTGGGCATGCTTCGGGTGGCGCTTTGGTGTGCTCCGGAGTGTCGATGACCGAGGGGGTAGGATGCGGGGTGATCAGTCCCAACCAGTTCCTTCGGGTCCGGGGCCGAAATTTGGGGTGCCGGATCATCTACATGATATTGCTTTCCTAACCAAAGGTAAGCCCGAGGCGGACAAAGGGGGTCTTACATATTTCTGATACTTCCTCGAGTTCGGAGGTCCAGGGGTTGGTAGTTCCTTCATCGGGGAGGAAGTGGGTGGTCCCGGAGTCGACACAAGGGTCACTCGCTGGGGATTTGTTGGTTGTTCACGGTTGTTGGGGCGGCGGGGAGGTCGGCCGCGGGGAGGCACCGGAGTAGGGTTCCCCGGGAGATGCGGTGGGGTCGAGGCTGCTCTTCATTCGTGTTCCGGAGCGGCCCGGAGATTGTTGTAAGTGTGGGGGTGGCAGTGGGGAGAGGCACTGCCCGCTTTTCTGGAGGCTCCGATGATGTGGTCCCTGTTCGGCAGACATATTCCGGTGTAGGGACGGGATTCGGGGCAGGTGGTGATTTTTGTCGCAGGGTTGGGGCTACCAGGGCATCATTGTCGAGCTGGCGCCGTGAGTTTTCTTGGTCAAATGTTGTGGTCAGAGCGGAGGCCCTGGAGCCATGTCGCCAGGGTCCGGAGCTGTGTTGAAGGGTTCGGAGGGGCCTGAGTGGGACAGTTTTGGGCTGGTGCGGGGTTGTTTGGGTTGTCGAGCCAGGTGGGGGAGGTCCTTTGAGGATATCGGAGCGCGCGCCCTTTGGGTCGTCGGGTCGCTTAAATGGCCCATTGTCGTTTTCTGGATGATGGTGGGGCTTCTCCCTCCCTTATGTGAACATGTCAGCGAATTTAGAGTACTTAGGGAACTACTTCGTATAGAGTCCTTGTTCCTATAGTTAGTTCGGGGTGGCTCCTATGCTGGGGATTCCTTCGTGGGAGGTGGCGTAGTCTGGTGCTGGAGTTTAAGCTCGGGGGTGGCATGCGGGAGGGGGGTTTTGGCGTCCAGGGTCCTCATTGTCGGGGGCTCCGGATTGTGTGGGGGAGGGTGGTGAACTAGCGGCGTGGTCCGGAGTTGTCCCTTGTCGGGAGTAGGGTGCCGGGGTTCTCCTTATTAATGTCTAGAGGCTCGGGGATGTTTTGGTCTTGTTCCGGGGTTGTCGGGGTCGGGTCGGGGGAGTCGGGGCCCCTTCATTTGTTGGGCGGAGGTGACGGCCGATCGATCGAGGTCCGGAAGTAGGTCATGGTTGGAGCCTAGCCTAGGTCTGAGGTTCTTGGTTGCTGGTGGGTTGGTGGATCCACAGGCGGGCTTCCAGGGAAGCACGTTCTCAGTGGTCTCTTCGTGGCTGGCGATCCTTGTGCAGTGGGTGACTGTTCCGTGGCAGGTTGGCGTTATTGTTGGTCGGAGGGTTGGCGCGGTGCCGGAGACATTGTTGCTCATTTGATCGGAGGGTCGCCAGGCTTCAGGATGTTATTCTTTGGGTGATGTCGGGGTCAATTTTGCGTGAGAGAGTGGAGTTGGCGGAGAGTGTAAGAGTGAGGTGGAAGACGATTTGACGGTTTGCGCGAGGGGTTGGGAGTTGGGTGTGAGTTGGGGAGGGTGTCCGTGGGGGGAGCCGTTGTATGAAGGTAACCAGAGCGGAGGGGACGTTTGGTGTCAGATCCGCAACTCAATGTGCCTCAGCAAATTTGGCAGGGCCATATGAATCATAGGGGTTCCCCGGCACGGGTAGACCATAGACATCGGAGTTATTTGATTGTGTGTGCGGAGGTAATGCGGGCATCACAGACGGGGTAAGGTAGAGTCTTGATATTATGTCAGGTTCCGCTGACCCCGGGGGCTCAGCTGCACTGGGCAAGTCCTTACTAGGCGGGTGTGATTCCCCTGCATTGGTAACCGAACACTCGAAGACGTTCCGGGTCCGGGTGGGTTGCGTGGGTAGTTGGGGAGATGTGATCCAGACAGATCCGGGGAGGTCCGGAGAAGTCGGATTGTGAGGAAATGAGATGGTCTTGGTGGGGTTCAGGCAGAAGGCCATACGGGAGATTTGCGGAAGCAAGGGAGTAGGTGGCTGTGTGATCAATGGGGACGGAGCCGGGGTTTTATGGGAGATCATTTGGAGCTGATGGAGTCCGGGACCGAGCGAAGAGCAAGGTTCAGACCTGGTAAAGGAGTGTTGGGGTTCATAATCGTAATCGCGGAGTTCGTCAGGTCGTTAGGGTTGATGAAGACTTGGGCACAATGGTCTGACGGAGTCACCAAGACAGCGTCAGACGAGACGATATGGAACAGGAGTAGATTCGAGTGGAGATACGAAACGATAACAAAAATGATAACGAAATGGGGACAAGACAAGACCGGGAGACTGAGATAAGACCGGGAGACTGAGATAAGACCGGGAGACTGGAGAACAAGACACGGAACACGAAACATGAAACACGAAAAGGAAACAATCAGACCATAGGTAACGTTAAGCAATATCAAGACTGGAGTACGAAGAGCTACTCAATGACTTATATACTGACTACTGGAGGACTTCGGGGTACATCGGCTGTGGCGGCGGGGCTTGGCAGGGCTTGACGGAGTGGGCGGGTGTTGGTTGTGATCGAAGATCGTGCCGCGCTGATACGTTGATGGGATCATTGGAGAACGCGGGTTGCCCCGAGGTTGTTGTGATACTCCGGAATAGGTCGGAGGAAGCAGGGTGTCGAGTTAATGATGGGTGGCGAAGATCAGGAATAGCGGGGGTGGTTCTCGGGGTTCAGAAAGCCCAGGGTAAGTGTCAGTGGCTGCAGGGCAGGCACCGAAGTTGGCCAGGGGGCCATTGGAGTTAGCCGGGGGGGCGTCGGAGTTAGCCGAAGTAGGCGCGGGGCATGGGCGGAAGTTCGGCGGAGCGTTGGGGGTCCTTTTGGGGGGTTTGGGGGTTTAATGGACGATGTGCGGGGCTTCGGGGAACGGGTCGTGACATGGGTAGACCATAGACATTGGAGTTATTTGATTGTGTGGGCGGAGATAATGAGGGCATCACGGATGGGGTAAGGTAGAGTCTTGATATTATGTCAGGTTCCACTGACCCCGGGGGCTCAGCTGCACTGGGCAAGTCCTTACTAGGCGGGCGTGATCCCCTTGCACTGGTAACCAAACACTCGAAGACGTTCCGGGCCCTGGTGGCTTGTGCGGATAGTTGGGGGGATGTGATCCAGACAGATCCGGGGAGGTCCAGAGAAGTCGGATTGTGAGGAAATGAGATGGTCTTGGCGGGGTTCAGGCAGAAGGCCGTACGGGAGATTTGTGGAAGCAAGGGAGTAGGTGGCTGTGTGATCAATGGGGACGGAGCCGGGGTTTGATGGGAGATCATTTGGAGCTGATGGAGTCCGGGACCGAGCGAAGAGCGAGGTTCAGACCTGGTAAAGGAGTGTTGGGGTTCATAATTGTAATCGCGGAGTTCGTGAGGTCATTAAGGTTGATGAAGACTTGGGCACAATGGTCGGACGGAGTCACCGAGACAGCGTCAGACGAAATGGGATGGTGTTGATATGGGACAAGAGTAGATTTGAATAGAGATACGAAACGATAACGAGAACGATAACGAAATGGAGACAAAACAAGACTGGGAGACTGAGATAAGACTGGGAGACTGAGATGAGACCGGGAGACTGAGATAAGACCGGGAGACTGAGATAAGAAAACGAGACACAAGACACGAAACAATCAGACCATAAGTAACGTTAAGCAATATCAAGACTAGAGTACGAAGAGCTACTCAATGACTTATATACTGACTACTGGAGGACTTTGGGGTATGTTGGCTGTGGCGGCAGGGCTTGGCGGGGCTCGATGGAGTGGGTGGGTGTTGGTTGTGATCGAGGATCATGCCGCGCTGATATGTTGATGGGATCATTGGAGAACGCGGGTTGCCCCGAGGTTGTCGTGATACTCCGGAATAGGTCAGAGGAACCAGGGTGTTGAGTTGATGATGGGTGGCAAAGATCGGGAACAGCGGGGGTAGTTTTCCCCCGCCATCGCCCCCACGGATTACTGAAACCCCTCCCCGTCGGTCGCCGCCCCTGGTCCTCAATATCGATGGATCATATCGTCAAACTCCCCGACTCCGAAGGTTTTGACGCAATTCTCGTCCTCGTCTGCTGCCTTACCAAGCAAGCCCTCTTTATTCCCTGCCATACCACTGACACTGCCCCGGATTTCGCTAAACTATTTCTAGAACACATATTCTCCAAACACGGACTTCCCGACGACATCATCTCTGACCGTGGACCCCTATTCATATCTCATTTCTGGCAATCGCTGTGCAAGGCACTTGAGATCAAAACCAACCTCTCCACCGCCTACCACCCGGAAACCAACAGGCAAACCGAGTGCGTAAACCAGACGTTAGAACAGTATCTTCGCCTCTATGTTAACTATTTACAGAACGACTGGCACGCGGAGCTCCCCCTCGCCGAATTCACCTACAACAACACGCCTCACTCTGCCACCAGAGTTTCCCCCTTTTACGCCAACAAGGGCTACAATCCCCGACTCACGCTGTCCCTCAAGGACATCCCCTCCCACGTGGCCCATGAAGTCGCCGAGGACCTCCGATCCCTCCACCAATTCCTCCGGGACGAGATCGACACCACCAACCAAGCCTACTCCAAGCACGCCAACGCCCGTCGCCAGCCGACCCCCGACTGGCCCCCCGGCACCTTGGTCTGGCTCGACCGACAAAATCTTAAGACCCGGAGGCCTTCTATCAAACTCGACCACAAACGCTTCAGCCCATTCAAGATCCTCCGGAAGGTCTCCACCCACGCTTACAAGCTCGACCTGCCTCCGGGTCTGAAGGGCCTCCACCCTGTGTTCCACGTTCGACTCCTTGAAAGGCACGCTCCAGACCCCTTCCCCGGCCAACACCCCAGCCGACCGCCCCCCGTCGAAGTCGAGGACGAGTATCACTACGAGGTCAACGAGATCCTCGACTCCCGGGTAGTTCGCGGCCGACTCCAGTACTTGGTCCGCTGGAAGGGCTACGGACCTGAGGACGATACGTGGGAACCCCGAAAGAACCTCGACAGGGCCCCCAACGAACTCCGGGACTTCCACCGACAGAATCCCGCCAAGCCCCGGAACCCCCGGGACTGACCCAACACAGATGGCAATAGTGGGCGTAACCCCCGCCTCTGGGTTCACCAGGGATTCAACTCCCACCAATACTCTCCTACGTGTTTCCACTTACTCCTCTCCTCGCTCTATCTGAAACTCCCCACACTCAGCAGAAGGTCCGAAGACTGTATAGGAGCAAGTAGTGTACAGGTATATACTCGAACAAGAAATGGGCAGGGAACAGGTCAGCAACGGGGTCCGAATTCCCCTCACTCTCCCTCCTCCTCCGACCCCAACCCCGCTACCCTTCCCACCATGAACACCTCCAACTGTGCCACTACCGCCGCCAGGACCTCGGGTTGCCCGGGGAGCGGTTCCCCCACGTCCGTCGCTATCTCCCACCACGCCCCGGGGTCTGCCGTCGCCCTCCGCCGATGCCCTGCCAACAGGCGCCCCATCTGCGTAACCCCTTGACCCAACTCCGGCGGAAGGTCCCCGGGCATCCTCGCCAACCCATCATCGATGGACCCCAGCGCGGCCAACGCTCCGTCGAGAAGGATGCGATGCTCCCAGGCCCAGTCTGTGGAACCCGAATCAGCGCTTAGGAGAAGAAAGCGGGAAGACCACTCACGAAGCACTCCTCGCCAGCCCGAGGCCGCCTCGTTAGCGAGCCACTCCTCCCGCCGCCGTGCCCTCTCCGCCGCTGCCCAGACTTCCCCAGCGCTGGAACCCTGCTGAGTCTCCCGCACCCCTGAGCCTCCTGCCTGCTGCGTCGCCACCTCTGCCGCCTCCACCCGCGCCTGCAAATGCACCGTCCGCACCTCCAACTCCTGCAGACGAGATAATCGCTCCGCGGCAGTCCCAACGGCGACGTCCTTGTCTTTCCGCGCCAGGTCCCGCTCCCTCTGAACCCCGTCCAACTCCTGCCGAGCCCCGTCCCTCTCCTCCCGTACCCCCTGAATCTCCTCCTCGCATACAACCAACAACCGTTCCAAGCCCTCTACCCGATGCCGCAGATAGGCCTCCGCAACCGACCACGACCTGTCCGCGGACTGCTCAACGGGGGCTCCGGACATAGGGGAATACACTGCGGAACCAGGGGGGCCCCCCATCACCTGCTCGCCCCACGCCCGCTGACTGGGACCCGCCTCGGGTGAAGGGGACGCCCTCCATTTCCCTTTCTCCTGCCTGGAAGGGGCCCCCTCCTTCCGTCCACCCCGCGGAGGGCCCACCTTCATGACAGGCGCGCTGACCCGTTCCCCTTCCCCAGCCCCGGAGCCCCTCCCCGACACCCTGCCCTTCCGTCCTTCCTCCAGCTGCGCTGCGACCCAATCCTGGTCCCACCCTTGCTCTGCCGCGACGCAAATGGCCCGCCAGCTCAGGGTGACGGAGCACTTCTCGTGCCACGAACGGCACGGAAGGCACACCGACATGTCCCGCCGTACCCCCGACGCCGGTTCCTCAAACTCACACTGCTCCCCTTGTTGGGTACAAGACGCACACTGCAGGGGCATGTTAGTCCGGGAGACATGAAGCTAAAATGACCACTCACCGGAGCCGCCGCCTGACACCACTCGAGGGTGGGGGGACCCCTCGCCCGACCCACCGCCTCGGCAAACTGCTCCGGCGTCACCTCCGCCTGGACCACCCTCGAACCCTCTGGGACAAGCCGGACCACCCCCGGGCGAATGCCAGACTTGGAACGCGTAGAAGTGACCACGCCCGCCGGGGGCTGCATCGCATCCGCACCGGACGGTGGCCCTGAGGGACCAGCCACGGCCACGGACAACTCTGCGAAGGGACGATCAGTGTCCTGGGGTACATGGAACGGGCGGCACTCACGACTACGGTACATCGCCTCGACCCGACGGCGATCTCGGCGACCCTCAGAATCTTCGGAGGACGACGGCTGGGAAGGCGGGGATGGTGACCTAGATGCTGTGGGAGAATAAGCTGAAGAAGACATTGCAACAAGCTGGCGGACTCCTGGGTGCGTCCACCCCTTTAATAAGTTAAGAAGGGGCCCCTGACAAACGGCGGCCGCACCTCGACTTCCTTCCCCACGCCGCCGCCGCTCGCTGCGGTTTGATCAATATTGATCAACTTCGATTCCCACGCCCTACCAGTCCCCGACTCGCTCCCCGCGTCTCGAGGGTCTCGACGCTGAAGGGGGGGTGATGTCATGACCTGCTCCCTAGCTCCCTAGACACTGCTCCCAACCCCTCCCGATTTCCCGCTTAACTCCCCGGGACCCCGCCCACACTTTCGACGCCCACACTGGACAACTCCGACGCTCCTCCGGCAAACCCCAACGGCAACTCCCATCAACACCCCCTTGAAACCTTCCCCCACCGTTCCTGGCCACGTCATACGTCCCCGACCCCCTACCCTAGTTTACCCGACCCGTCCCGGAGTGTCACAACGTCCCCGGAGCGGCCGTGCCCCCAACTGATCCCATCAGAATACAGCCGCAGCCCGACCTTGGGTTGTACCCGACACCCGTGGACTCAGTACAGCTCCGTTGACCCCCGCCATCATATCCGCCGCCTCGGAGGCACCCAGTAGTCGGTATATAAGCCATAGAATAACTCCTCAAACTTTAGTCTTGATATTACATTTTACCGGTTTCCTATGTTTCGTCTCTCGTCTCATCTGTATTTCTGTTTCTAGGTTTCGAATCTATCTTTTCTCAGTCTCATCTCGTCTCCGTCTCATCTCGACTGTACATACTTCCTTTGTTCCTCTGAAGTTCCCTTGCTCCCTACGTCAGTACGAACTCCGTGCACACGCCATGACCTGAACATTCTTAACAACAACTCCGGACCTCGCTACCTGCTTGGCCCCGGAACCCACCAAGCCCCGGTAATCCCCTGTCCAACCCGACCCTGCCCCCCAACAGCCGAGAAGCCTCCACCTACCCCGCAATCTCCTTGTGCGCCCACTAACTAGCTCTGACACCCGCCCTGGGTCAGCGACCAGTACCTCCGGTCTTAGACCCCTCTGAATCACTCAGGACTTACCCGGGCCACTATCCCTAGGGACCCCTCGCAAGCTTTCCCCACCTCCGCTCCAACTCTGGGCGCCTGGTTATAAACGCAGGACATCGCGTCCGCCTAGTAAGGACTTGCCAGTGTACTGAGCCCCCGTCGTCAGCAGAACCTGACACTAATTGCCCTTGATGCCAGGCGAGAGACTCCAGTCCCTTCCACCAGGGGGGTAGCCATTGTCGAGCCCACTATCACCCTGGCTGGGTTTAGCCCAGAGGTGATGCTGTGTTGGTAGATCCAGGGTGTACCCAAAATGACATCGTATCCCTGTAGATGCATCACATCAAAGTACCAAGGCCCCGCAATGTTCTGGTACTGAAAGAATGCTGTAGCACCATAGTTAATTCTGGATCTGGATCCCTGTACAGCCAGCTGAACTGGCACTGGCTCACTCAACTCCACACATCTAAGTTTCAGTTGCTCCACTGTGGTTGTAGACACAAAGTCACCCAGCGATCCTGAGTCCAGGAGGGCACGGATGGGGTGTCCATCCAACTTGACTACTATCACCAACGGTTTGGGGACCTTACAATTGATGTTTTTGGCTTGTGCATTGTTGTGTTGTATAGCAGGGTAAGTTCCCCGTTCAACTTGTTGCCCGCACAGTTCCAGTGTGCTGATCTCCTCTGACCTCCCGAGGGTGGGGTCCTCCTCATCCCCTTTTCCCATGAGTTCCTCCTGGCTGATTGGCGTCTCAGACCCGGCCACCACTGTACAACATAAATCAAATGGTTCGTCTTCCTCCCAAATGCTGCTATCTGCATTTGGGAATGCACGCTTAACCCTTTTTGCATACCAACCACATACATCAAATCGGGGGTTCTCGAGGTGCTCTGCCCTGATGCTAGCCACAAATCTTATCTGCCTATCCACCACAAGGCAGGTCCCTAGCCCTTCTCTAACCACACGAAACCATGGCTGAATCTTGTGGTATATTTTATTCTTGCTTGGGAGGTAAGGGCTACCTAGTTCCAATACCTTCCCTGCGTTCCAAACCCACACGTCGGTCGAAAGGGTAGGTGAGTACCAGGAGCTCCTTGACAGAGGCGCTCCACTCTCTACGCTCTGTTCTAGGCCATACCAAGTGCCAACTTCAAAGGAAGAATTCACCACCCATTCGCAGGGTATGGTAGCCTCTCGCTCCCACACTGCATCCCAGGTATGTATTAATCCCACTCAGTTTGAGTTGACGTAAACCGTCTCCCTCTGTACTGAAGGACGTTTTCCGGGTCACCTGGGTATGGCTGCAACCATTCCAAGTCGTGGTCCAGCCTCCGTTTGAGCACGTTGCCTAGGCACCAAGGTCTGCCAAACTTCCTCTCTTCTTCATACACTAACGTCAGTTTTTCTTCTGAGTTGCTTACTTGAATTGGTTTCTCATCCTCTCCAAATTCCCAGGGGGGAATCAACTCCACTGGATCGTAGTAATCTCCTGCATCCTCACCTTTGTCGCACGGTCGCTTTGGACATGGCGGGCGGCCCCGCTCCCAGCGTCGGAGACTTTCGCTACCCAAAGCCCCTTGGCTGGGAGGGTGGGTTGATTGGTCCATTGCTGCTTGGCTCAGGGTCTCGATTTAACACCATTCCCACTGACAGTCCTTCTGTGGTCTGGCCCAGAGCCTCTTCACGCAGTCGGTCGGCCTCTCTCAGGTCTAACCTTACGCTGTATGATTTTACTCCTGGAGGTTTTCCTGGTTGCGACGCTGACGCGGATTTATTTTTAGGGCAATTATGGGAGAAATGCCCACTTTCCCCGCAGTTAAAGCATCGGTCCTGTGCTCGGAACTGCTCTTCCTCTTCTTTAGTGAGATGCTTCCGTTCTTTGGGTCTTTGTGATTTGTAGCTACCTTTCACCCTCGAACTTTCTTGGGTATGTGATGTCCCTTGCTTAGCTGAGTACGCTGGAGAGCTATTTGTCTTCTTCCCGTAGCTCGAGGGGGACTTGCTCCTCTTCCGTCCCGGCTTGTGGTGCGAGTGGCCCTTACCCCTTCGCTCCCAGTGGGTTTGAAAGCCCCTTCCACCCTCTGATTGTTTGTCCTGGCGTGATGGACGGCGACCGGCCCCAGGGTTGTCATAGTCCAAATCCATTGACTCGGCCATTTTGACAAACTCAGCCTTAGAGACCACCTTCTTCCAACGGGATGTCTCAGGGTTCAGCCCAATGCGGTACAATTCCCGCTAGATGGGCGTTCGGAAACCGTTGAATAACTTCACCACCTTCTCCTTACTGTTTGTAGATCCCACGATGGTAAAAAGTTCTTGTAATTCACCTACGTAGTCGCGAACCGTCATTTTTCCCTGTCGCAGGTGTTGTAATTTATATCTTTGTTTGTTGCGGTAATTAATTGGGAAGCAGTCATTGAATAGTTCCTTAAAAAACCTCTCCATAGACCAGTCTTCTGGGGCCCTAGACACCTCTCTAGAATAGAAGGTCCAAGCACGCCCCGTTAGAAACTCCGAAACCACCAAGACCTGGCGTTCCTTTTGTACCAATCCGTATTTCACGTACGATGTGCAGTGCGTCATGAATTGCAGGAACGCTTGCAGATCGGGGGCACCGCCGTATTTGGACGGAGGCGTTGGTTTGATGAGCGACCTGGGTACTCTCTTTTTACTCTTCTTTCCTTTACCCCTGCTCACCTTTTCTCGAAACTTAACCTTCCTATTAGATCCGTCTTCATCAGAGGAGCTTGTTGAAGATTCTCTCGAGCTAT
Organism: Termitomyces sp. T153; assembly: GCA_018296165.2. Taxonomy (NCBI): domain Eukaryota; kingdom Fungi; phylum Basidiomycota; class Agaricomycetes; order Agaricales; family Lyophyllaceae; genus Termitomyces; species Termitomyces sp. T153. Next base: position 13,328 of record JACKQL020000164.1, on the reverse strand, counting down.
CATCTCCGCCAGAAGATCGGGAAGTATTGTCATCACTTTCTGAGCTGGGATCGTCCGAGCTATCCGAAGGGTATGATGATTCAGAGGAGGGCGACTCTGAAGAACCCGAGTCTTCTTCGCTTCTCATATGGTCAAAGGCGCGGCCCAATGCGCTGTCTCTGCTGATCTGGTTTACGGGTTTGAGCCTCCTGACGGGGCCCTCTTTTCCCTCAGGTCTTTTGGCCTCTCGCACCCGTTGGGTCACCCTCCCAATCATATCTCGGAGGAACTCCGAGATAGGTTCTGACCCTGATCGCTTGGTTTTGCTCTTTTTTCTGGTATCTCCTCTCAGTGCTTTCTTAAGCTGACGGATGTCTTCATTTAGCGCCCGTTTCTGTCGCAACCTCTCCCGCAGTTCCTCACGGGTGACCTGGCTATTACGGTGATCAGAGAGATCTTGTTCCTTTCCATTTGGTGCGGACGTCTCAGGATCGGGATCCCTAGTAATCAAGGGTCCGTCTCTTCTTATGCTACATGCCTGTATTATTTGACACTGTGTCTCAGGGTCTAATTCCTCGTTACTCAGTTGAACGGCCCCCCACTCAAGTGGGTCTGGCCCTTTCCCCTTATTTCGGTGGGTGGGCCCATCGTTTGGGTCTTCTTCCTCAGGGGTAATCTGTCGGTCAGTTACCTGATCCTGGTTTGGGACGCTCGGTCCCTCTTTTTCTTTACTTTGGTCTTGACTGTGAGTGTCTTCCGCCCCCGCCCGTCGACGTGGCTCCATCTGATTCACTCTGTCCTTTTCCTGCAGGTTTGTTTTAATTGGGGATGGGATAGCTACTTGTCTATCAATGTTGTAACCATCTAGTGTGTCACTATCACTGGTGGTTACCTCCGTTTTTATCTCTTCTAACATTTCTTCAGACGTGGTCTGGAACGACGAGTCTGAGATGTCTGTGAGGGAGGTCTCCGTCGAAACGGTTTCCTTTACGTCCGCCGGAGCTGCCAACGTTTTTTCCACCGCCGGAGCGGTGTTAGGACCAGGAGGCCCTAGACTTGCGGCCCGGCCGCGTCGAGCGCGAGCGTTGCCCGTCTCACGCACAGCGGAGGGTCTCAAGCGGAGGTTGTAACGGCTAGTTTCCATGTTAGTATTCATTGGATGATTTTTGGACTCACCACTACTAGGACGTTCCCGGTTGATCAGGCCGAGGTAACCCACGGTAGACGAGTCGAAATAAGTAGTTAGGACTTTTTAAGAGTTCAAATTATGTAACGGTAGTCCACTGTAAACGGCAGAGTACGGTCACAAGCGTGTGTTCTCGCAAAGGAACTGGTGTTAGTCCTGTATTCGCAAGAACTAACTAATCAACTACGGGTAGGCCTATTAAATAGATTACGGAGCACTACGGAAGAGAGTGCGGAGTAAGTAGAGAAAATTGTAAAGGTGCAAGGTTTCAGCGGGGGATGATGTCACGTTCGCGCTCCAGACAGTGGCACGTGATAGATGAACTCATGGAAAGACCTGATCGACGTTGGTTTGAAACTCGTTCTTTCGTAAAAACAATTGAAATAACAACCTCTGATGCCTGCGAAGTGGCCAATAATTTGCGTCATCGTGGACGGAAGAGGCAAACTCTTATCCGCCCTTGTCCCTTTCCTCGTCGAAGTCGATTCTGACACCGCGATTTTTGCGTTGAAAAGAGAAATTCAGTCCCAGAATCCACGAACACTCTCCGCATGGGATCAGATTTCTATGAAACTCTGGAAGCCCACCAAGGATATTGGCGTCGTTGTTGCGGATGAGAAATTAAAAGAGGTGATCGATGGTCTGTCGATCGAAGCAAATAGTAGTGATGTCGAGCGCCTCATGGAGCTTAAGCTCGTTTCTGACTACTGGAACGCGGCTCCTAATCGGCGGCTTCTCCAGGTTATTTTGCAAGTTCCACAGGGTAGAGTCCTCTCACTGATACATGACCCCCTTACACATATCTTTTCATAGTCAACTTGCCGCAAAAACATCAACGTGAGGAAGATGACACCACAACGCTCGTAAAACGCTTGAAAAGAGTAACCGACGTTGCGCCGTCATCTCTGGCTCGGCCTGCCACCTTTCGGAACGTTGTAGGCGAGGACAAATTGATCACCGTCAACCGGCCCTATGAGCCCAGTACCATCCCTATTGCACTATACGAACGTGCCTTCGGTATCTTCAGGGATCGCTGCAAACAACCCCCCTCCAATAAGGCTATGAACTGCCTTGTTCACCTTACACAAGTTGGATGTGAGTGGTATCCAGTGGAAGCCCTCCGGAGGGAAGCTATTGCAAAGGTTTTCTCCGAGTGCCTGGGTTTGCAGTTTCATGCAGAGAAGATAGGCGATACTGAATACGTTACGGATGGACACCTCGCCTTCAAAATCATACCGGCAGCAATACGAAAGTGTAAAAATGAAGATGGATCTGCTATGTTCCAAGCGGCGTTGTATTATGTCAGCTTTTTCATGCGTGCACTGCCTGACTTCGGTAATCGAAATACGTGTTTCCCCTCTATTCTTGTCGTCGATTCAGGTAAAAGTATGGCGGCACCTCCATCAGTACACACTGTTTCATAGGATATTCAGGTTCAATACTCGGCTTCTATGCCGCTATTTGGGATGGACAGCGTGTCAAAGTTGAGCCGTTATGCCGAGGCATTGACCTGACTGCCAATTGGAAGGAACTTCATGCACGATACAAGGTGGCGGCAACCTTGGATGCCCTAATGGAAGCAGTCCATGTTATTCAGGCACATTACGCACTTCTCGAATCCACAATCGCCCCTGTCGAGCGATCCAACCTTGGAGCCGTTCCCCGATACCCATACCTAACATCATATCGTAATGACAATGGTCAAGAAGTCGGCCTGCACTATACCGCGCAACTTGAAACAGACAAGTTGCTCTTCACCGCCACTTCCGACCAACCTGATCTCCAAGAGTGTATTGTCAAATTTACACAGCATGAGTATTCCGCGGACGCACATAATCTCCTTGCGATGCATCAAATGGCACCGAAGTTGCAGAAAATCATCGAGGTCCCCGGAAGGTGGAAGTTGGCCATCATGGACCGGTCAAAATACCACGTTCTTCATCATTATCCGTTGTCAAAAGAACTGCAGGAAAAGGTGAAAAACAAGGTGAAAAGAATTGTTCGAACACTTCATCAAAATGGATTCGTGCATGGTGATATTCGAGCTGCCAACCTTCTCATTGATCCTGCCTCCCTCAATTCCGATGACGTACAGGTTCATTTAATTGATTTTGACTGGGGTGGACGTGCTGGAGAAGTGCGATATCCCATCGGACTGAACAGCGAAACGGTAATGCGTCCGAAGGAGGTTCAAGGCGGGAAACTCATTCTGGAGGCACACGATATTGAGATGATATCTTTCCTATTTGCCTAGTACAAGTACGAAGTTGTCGTTTCATTTCAGCTCTTCAAGGATGCACTTTTTGGAGGAATTGTGGTCAAATGAACCGTGTAACACACTGTGGGTGTGTCGGTAGTGTAGTGAAGAGAAATATGTACAGTGTACTGCGAATAAACCCGGCCTGTCTTCAGTGCCCTCAATTTTTAACCTCTCGTGTAGTAACCAAAAATTTAGAAAGAAACCTAGGTCAATGGTCGTAAAAATGCAATAAAAAAAATTGTTGCAGATTACGTAACACAGTCCACTTTTCGAACGGAAAAAGTCAAAACTATAGAGCGCCGACTGACTGTACCATCCTCACGCATTATAATGCCCAAAGGAATCGTCTATCCCAACAAGCAAAGATACAGAACACGTTAGGGAAACATGCTTTCGGATCTAGCCTCAACAATGATGATCTCAGTGCAAAAATGCATAATCCTGACTACTTGCCTGGTTCGGAAGACCTTTCGACCGACTCTGAGAGTGAAAGCAGGGACTATAAGGGTGCCTTCTCACTTTATGTGGCCTTCAACACTACTGGCAAGAGATTAGATTGCTGGGAAGATGAGGATGATGAGGGAATGGAAGAACTTACAGGATCTGATTGGAGCATGCTGTCTTCTTAGAGTCTGCAAAAGAAAGGAACAGTAATCACAGAAAACCTGTGACCATCAACCTTGACAACCTTGATGAGTGTAGACATGCTCGCGAATTAGGTCGAGAGATATGGAAGAAAAGATTCATCAGGTAGATTAGATGTGATTAGATAACCTAATAAGGAAAAAAAGGGTCCAAGTCCACTTTCGGGTCAAAAAAAAAATTCAACTCGACATTGAGAAAATTGGCTATGTTTACCTGCAAGCTATCCTTAGGAGGAGTCTATTGCGAGAGTTTGAGACAAACCTACTCAGTTTTGTGGGAGGAGATACCATTTCAAAATATCAGGTCATGAGATGCCTATTTCGAGCAACAAACACTGTAGGTTGTTGGTGAGACTGGGTTTCAGAACTGTAGGAAAAGGGGTCACCATTTTGTCTTTGTCTTGGTACATAATTGTCTTGATTTGGCTTGAGTATTTACCATACTATACCAGCATTTGTCAGAAAAATTCCCAATACTGTATCAGGACCAAAACTGAATCAGGTTGTTTGTCTAATCACATAGAATCCCCACATATAATGTCAAAATTGAACTTTGTCTTTGAGGGCAAGGTCATTGCAGTCATTTCAACAAGCCAAGGAAAATCAGAGTTCTTCTGAATGGTTGCACAGGCAAATCATCTATCTTCAGCAAAGGTCTTCCTCACAAACTATATTTTGATACACAGCTAATGTACACTATCATTGTACCTATTTTACAATGGCCTTGAGGGTCTTGGTCTGTTCTGGTTCATGCCACTCAAAGATCAAGTAGTCATGAAAAGCATCCTTTGCCTTATAGTAAATGAACTGGTCACCTAGGTCTTTTGCCATCCTGTCCTGAAGAGTAATAATTTGGTCATATAAGACCTCTACACCACAAGCCACAAGGAAAGTGTGAGGGAAACCTATGAAATCAATGACAAAATCCAGATCCAAAGAAGCAGAGCAAATGTATGGGTTTCACAAAATCCAACTCAGGCTCAAATTCATCTTTTCCAGGAATGCTTTGTTAGTAAAGTTGATCCCACTTGTGCTATGATCAATGTAGTCTGAAGTGAGGAACAGGTCACTTCATCCTGTTGGACTATCACGATGTTACCTCTCTTATCATGCTTGACTGTGAAGACAGGTTGACCTTTGAAAATTTTCTGACTGTGAGGAACCTTCTCATGTGGTATTAAGAGCCAGACACCCATCTCATTCAGCAAGTTTATCTCATTTTGGTAGGAGGCCTTCCATCTATGCCAGTCAGATGACTTTTGAGCATCCTCTAAGGTCCTTGGAGTATCTGGATCTGCCCCCAGATCAGAGTCAGGTATGTCATCAATTGTACTGAGAATTGCCATAATCTGATCAAGGTTCTTGATGCCCTCATTGTGTCATCCCTGATCTCCTCATGTTGTAGGTCCTCTAATGCCCATTGCCTTTCTAACCATGCCTCTTTCACTTGGTATGCCAATTTCTTTGAGTCTCTGACTGCTTTCTCCAGTTTTGTCTCAGTATGATTTTCTGGTGCAACTTTCATTGTTGGAATGGGAATACAGTTGAATTGGCAAGGTTGGTCAGGCATGTGATGATGTCGGTGATCAGGGATGGGCATATCAGCACCAGGAGCCTAGTCTGCTACATCTTCAGTGATATTGGGTATGTGGGTAGGTCCATTGTCATCTGGCGGTATGATTGGTTTCTCTTTTGATGTCTTTGATATTGAGTCTATCATTTGGATGTCCTGTTCCTTTTGGGGATCTGGATCTGGTTCTGTCAGAACAGGAGGTTGAGCATCCTCATGACTCTTGATGAACCTGACATGATATGAACTATAGACTTTCTTTGTAGCTCTATCATAACACCTGTATGCCTTTGAGTTGGTATCATATCCAATCAATACACACTCAATGGATTGCTTGTAGACCTTAGGGTTGTGCCTATTGAGGATTAGCACAAATGCTCAACACCCTATTTCTCTGAGGTATGAGTAATTGGGCCTCTTTTTATACCATAACTCATCTGGTGTAGTTTCATCAGTGGTTAATGTTTTTGTCTTTCCATGCAGCTGAGCAGCAGTAAGGTAAAATTTGTTCCAGAGGTAGGGTGGACATTTTGTGGCTATCCTCATTGATTGAGCTTTCCTGTTTAGTGTCCAATGCATTCTTTCTATTCATCCCATGTGGGCTGAGGTGTATGGAGCTCCAACTTCAAGGGTAATCCCTCTTGATTTGTACCACCTCTTGTGTTCCTCTCCATTCAGTTCTCCATTGCATCCAGTGCATAATGTCTTTAATTTTTTGCCAGTCTGATTTTCTTGGGCCAATACCCAGGCCTGGAGCTCATTAAATGCATTGTTCTTGGACTTTAGCAGAATGGACCAAGGTTTATTAGAGTAATCATCTACAATATTCATGATGTAGTTGTTCCCAGTATGTGTAAGGAGATGACCCCTTTATGGGTAACTCCGACTCTATCCAGCCTTAGTCCCAGGTATAGCATCATCTCTAGCATATCCAACTGACTGGCTGCCAAGCCCCTGCACCCTCCAGACAGTATTAGTCAGCCCTTTGTAGTCATCAGACTCTATTTCTCCTTTCAATGTATTGATAGTCATTACTGCTTAGCATACCCAGGCTGCTTACCACATATAGCATTAGTCATAGCATAGCCACAGATATAGTATATAAGCTGGTCACAAGGATAGAATATCCTTTGACCAATCAATAACAGCATTCCCCAGGTCTATCCAGTGAATCAACTGTGAGAGCCCCAGCATTGTTACCTTAGCTTAGCTTGCTGTGCTTGCCCCTTGTCTGCCTCTTAGCTGCTTCCTGCTCCTTTGACACTCACTTGTTGCTTGTGCTTGCTTGCTCTAGCCAGGTTTATCCACAGTCATGCTCATCCCCTCACAGTATGTGATGTCACTGCTGGTTGTCCTGCTAGATCCACCCACACTTTTTTGAGTCTCTTTGTAGCCCTTTGCCCTCCTCCCTCTTTTTTGGTACAGGCATTCATGTCTGTTTCCCAAGAATACAATTGTCACATTTTGGAGGTTTTGATTCAAAGGTTTTGGGCACACCTTCAATCATCCCAGCCCATGCCATTTGCATGATAGCTTGGTCATTGGTGTGGCCTAATCTATTGTGCCAGGTTGTGAGGTTTGGAGAAATGTGGATGGCATAGGCTTGGTGAGTAATGACATTTAATGTGTAGAGTTCCTGTTTTGGAATCAATGTGGCAGTGGCAATGAGAGTCTTTGTGGATGCTTTGATGAGAGTGGTGCCAGCATTGTTGAAGATCACAATAACCTTGCTTAGATATTTTGCTGGCAGACAGGAGGCAGAAGTTGACTTTGGGATGTGAAGTGCATTATCAAGTTTAAGGTTTGTTCCTTCATTTGTCTGGAGGCATATGTTCCCTATTCCCATTGCAGCTATTGTTGAGCCTCCAACACCTTGGATGGATCTTTCTTGGATTGGTTGTAGAGTGGTGAAGTCAGAGGAATCGGGGGATATATGTATGGTGGCTCCAGAGTTGAGATAAAATGGCAAGGTCATTAACAAAATCTCAGCAGCTTGATTATGGTTGGTGTGGTTGCACCAGTCTATTCCTACCCTGTGCTGATCCTCCTCAACTGTAATTAAGGTGTTGAATTCTAGTCCTCAAGACAGCTACCAAGGATGACATCTGATGCCAGGCCTGCAAATGCAGCTCTTGGTAGTGTGCTATTCATACCTTGTGCAGAGATGTATGCTGCAATGGTCACAGAGTCCCCCTCAATTGTGAAGGCCATGCTCGCCAATAGAGTGATGGTGATCCTTGATGTGGAGCTCTTCTTGTCCTTTCCTTTTCATAGGTTCTCAAAATGGGCCAGCCTGTTTTGTTGAAATTCCTCAATGGTCTTGCCTTCTATGGCCCCATTCTCTTGGATACACCATGGTAGCATATGCCCCATATAGTTTGCACAGCCCTTTGACTTACACCCACTACAGACTAGCCTGTTGTAACATGATGTCCTTGTTGCAAGAGCAGTTGGGGTTGTGTCAACAGGCAAGCTAGCCATCCTATCTGTGTCCATCAACATCTGCTCATCCTCCAGAAATCAGCAAATCTCCAAGGGACCATATTTCATGACATCAGCAGCTGTGGTAAGGTCTTGAGATATGATCAATTGTATGTGGGCATATGACTATTGGATAGGGAAGAAAGGACTGCAATCAACTGGAGAAGCTCTTTTGTAACATCTCCAGCCTCAAACACTCAATTGATTTTCTGATAAATTTTGTCAACTGTTTTGGTCAGAGATTGTGATGAGGAATATTTTGTGGTGAGTGCCTCCTGGAGCAACCATGCCTGCTGGACCAGTACAGCCCCCCCATCATGACATTCTTTCAGATATGACCATAGGGTCACTGTGTCCCATATCTCAGTGCAGAGCTTCTGTTCTGACAACAAAATTGCATGCTTCATGAAGGAGGTTTGTAAGTCAGATGTGGGGAAGGTGGTTGTGTGAACACATATTCCCATAATTGGACCATTGACAACTCAAGGTTCACATTGTAGGACCACTCACTCCACTTTCTGTCATCCTTGTCCAGGACATGCCCCATCCAAACTGCCATGACTTTCCCAACTGGAAGTATCAAAGGATTTGCCAAGCTGTTGACCTTGTGCATCTCAGCAATTTGTCCCACATCAGAAATTGGAGACTCTGTGGGCATTGTAGTAGAGGAAGTAGTATTCTTGGTTGTACCTGCAGTTGGCAGAGATTCCAGTAGAGTCTATAGACAGGAGATTTTTTCTTTTGCAATCATGCAAGAATTTACCTGAACAGCTGGTCCAGTTATGAGAAAACAAGAGATATTCAGATTCCAAAAATTCACACTGCACAGTGTACAAGACAGCAAACACCCATAACCTGTTGGAATGCAAACCTATAGAACACAGATATCCATAAGTGTTTATCCTCAGTCCATGTTATAAATGACTGCATTTTGTACCTATAGAACACAGATATCCATGAGTGTTCATCTAAGGTACAGTTCAGTTAACTCATTCTAATACATGTGCATAAAAGAACTCACCCTCAGTCTGTGTTATGAACAACTGAGGATGTCTGTATGTATCAACAGAGTATATAGAATCTAGTATCCATTGTCCTCTATGTGACAATGGATGTGAAATGGTGAAATTGAAACAAAGCAAGTATAATATGTCTTTTTGACCACTTACAATGTTTGGCCACTTACAGTGCCATCACATCAACACTTTTTGGAGGAATTGTGGTCAAATAACCTGTGCAACACAGTGTGGGTGTGTTGGTAGTGTGGTGAAGAGAAATTTTTAGGTTGTCAGTGAGACTGGATTTCAGAACTGTAGGAAAAGGGGTCACCTTGTTTCAATGTGTATCACTGAATGTGTAGAAAAACTGGGGGTCAAAGAGTGTCCTAATAGCATCCAATAATTGAACAAAATTTAGCCAGGAAGTATGTATATTTTCAAACTCCTGGTTTCCTATTGGATAATCATTGCAGAGATGAAGGACCTGGATAAGGGTTTGTGGAGCCTCAGCAGGTACTGTCTGACTCAACCCACTCTTTTTGAGATTTGCCCATTACCAACCCCATGGAATTTAGGAATTGAAGAATCTAGGTTCAGCTCATATTCCTTGGCCACCTTGCACAGACCACTAAAATCTTCCACAAAGGATGTATAGATTTTATGAATCCTTTTATTGACTTGATCAGGACTACATTGGGAGAGAAAAGGAATTAGATCAAGCCAGTCTCTAGCTACTGTTAATTCTTTCAAGAGTGATGTGGCAGCAGATTTATCTTCATCATTAATGCATCCACTCTTTGCCAGGATGAGTGTGGCAGGTGTGTCCTGATAGTAGCAGGCAACTATGCCATTGGATTGACTAGACATCAAGTAAATTGCTATAGCATTGAGGTTGATTAGGGTGAATCTATGTTCTGCTGGCACATAACTTCCACCAGGAAGGTTTGAGCCATAGTTTGCTCAAAACCATGGGTGTGAGCATATTATTGATAGTGGATAGAGATGTTCAGGAACTTCAAATGTCACACATGCACTAAGGAGCATCATTGACAACTTAATAGGCCATCATGCATTAATGCTGGCACTAGAACCTATTTCCATTGAAGGAATAGAAAAGGGAACCTGCTATACTGTTTCTTTGACAGAGTTTTTGTTTTTCTTTGGAAAAAGGCTTCCACTAATGTGAAGAACCTTTGTCTATTGAGAAATACCCTGTTTGAAATTGGCATCACAGCCTTCTTTCTCAAATTTTCTCAGGAAACACTATTGGCTGCCAGCAGGTGCATGACATATTACCACATATATACAAGGAAAAATACATCACACACTTTTTAGCACCTGAGGGTTTCAAGGACATCACCATCATCCATTGATGTTGATAATGCAATTCCAGTGACTAGATCAATCAGTTTTTTCTCTTGTAATTACAAGGATCACAAGAATAAAATAGAAGTAATATATAGCTGAAGGCTTGCTTCATTCTTTGACCTTGCTCACCCCTGGAAGGATTATATGTGCTTCTTTATGACACTTTAAGGGAGCTGCTTAAGTGTATGAGATCTATCTTATGTTAGAAAATTCCCTGATGCCTGATCAGGCTCAAATCCAAATTTGGTCAAATTAAGCCATCATGCTTTGTGAATTAGGCCTCAGCAACTGCAAAGGCTAGCTCAGTGAATCCAGCCACATTGTGTCCTGCAACCAAAATGGCTGACAACTCTATAGTTGTCCCTACTCAAGAGAATGATCAAGGTACTCAATCAAGGACCAATATGATCTCATCCTCCCTGTTGCACATGCATGTTCCAATGGTGAATTGGGACCCACATGACAAAGAGTTCTTTGTCACTCAAAAGCAAGCTTCCCAGAGCATAATGCTAACATGCAGAGGCTGTGATGCTGAGAGGTCCAAGATGAACCTCAAGCAATTGAATGATACAGTGCCTAGCTGCCTCCCAAATGGCTGGGAGACAATGTTGCTGAGTGGGGCACTATGAGTGCTGCAATGACTTCTAGGGTATACTGCATTCCAGCTACTATTCTTCACCAATGAACAATGCAGTCTTTGTCAGCAACAAAACAATCTTTGCCTGCATGAGCAAGATGGCAGAGGTATCTCACTTATCTCCATAATATGAGCAATTGTACCAATGGGCAACCCCCTGGAGGCTGTAGCTCAATCACACAACTGGCAGAGGGGGATACAAAGCCTATTCAGCATCTACAAGAAGTTCTAGAGTTCTAGCTACTCATAGGGCAGAGGGAGATCCAAATAGAACAAGTATAAGGATTCCCAATGCCAGTGTTTAGGAAATTTACTTTAGAAGAAACATTCAACAACATCCAAATCCAGAATCTAATCCAAAAACAGAAATCCATTGTAAATGGTCTTGATGTCCATACTCCCAGCATGTGACAACATAAAAGTATAACCAAAATATAGTCCTTGGTCAAAGGTACTTGTAGCTCATAGATGGGAGGTCTACAATGAGTGGCAGGCTTGGAATGAAGAAAACAATCCTGGAGTCTGGCCACTATGGTTCCCTGACATCACCCCTCCTCTAGTATGCAGCACCTCAATATACTAGACAGAAAATGTTACAGATTGCCTGGTTGGCTGCTGACCTGGGGTAAATGCCTTGAATTGTCTTTGGTGCATTGGTGTGCCTGTGATAGAAGTCCTGAATCAGGGTTGGTGCATGTACATTGGCCTGTGGTTCCCAAAAGATGTCCTTGATTTCATATTTCCACTTCACCTTCAACTGTAATGTTCTCCAAAACACCCTGCTATCCAAAATTTTCTCCACCTCATACTCCTCCTCATTATTGACCAAAATTGGTGGGGGTGGTGCCTTAGGATGGCAGCCAGGAATAGGGTTGTCTGAAACTGGGAACAGCTTGACAATATTGAAGACTGGATGCAGTTGATGCAGGCCTGCAGGGAGCTTGAGTTAGTATGCTAAAGGCCCTACCTTGCTCTCTACCACAAAGAGGCCAAGGTGATGATGTGGCAGCTTTTGTGATGGCCTTGTTGTTTGTATGTCAGAGCTGTCCAAGTACACATGGTCCCCAGGCTTGTATACAGGGGCTGGTGTCTGCCAGCAGTCGTAGTACTATGCCATGTCATCCTTTGTCTTCACCAATGCTGCCTTTGCCTCCTCCTGCACCTTCTTTATCCTGTCCACAAATTTGTTCACCAAGTCATTCTCTGAGGAATGTGCCTGAGGTTCAAATACTGTGCAGGGGGGCCTGTCAGTGTCCAGAAAGGATGGAGCCATCTGAGTGGAAGAATGAACATGGTTGTTGTACTGAAACTCAGCATCCAAAAGGAGCTCATCCTAGTCATTCTGCCTCTCATTACAAAACAGGTGGAGATACTGTTCTGGTTTTTGGTCAACATGTTCTGTCTGACCATCTGACCGAGGGTGATAGGCAGTGGTGCTGTAGAGCTTCACTCCTAGCAGGTGGTACAGTTCCTGAGTGAACTCTGCCACAAACTGAGGGCCTTCATCCAGGACATACCCATCAGACAGACCATGGAGCTTTTAGACATTCTTCCAATACAGGCTGGTTACTCTCAGAGCAGAGCAGGTGGTGTGGGTAGAGATGAAGTGGGCCTGTTTACCATAGAGGTCTACTACTACCATTACAGCATTACACCCATGAGCATCCAGTTTGAGGTAGAGCTAGTGCTGGCAGAGACATTCCAGAACAAGGCAAGTGATCTGGCAGTGTTCTTCTAGCATTTTAGTGTAGATGAGAATGTCATCAAGGTACACACACACTATGTGTTCATAATGAGGTTCTGGAAGATGTTGTTCATCATTTTCTGGAAGGTGGCCAGGCTGTTGGTGAGTCTGAAGAACATAACAAGAGGTTTAAACAATCCCTGGTTGGTCTAAAATAAGGCCTTCCATTTGTCTCCCTCTTGGATGCACACATTGTTGTAGCCCCATTGGACATCCAGTTTAGTGAAGTATTGCACACCCCAGAGGTTGATGAGCTCAGAGATAAGGGGGAGGGGGTAATGGTTCTTCACAGTCATAGTATTGAGAACCTGGCAGTCCTGAACCAGTTGGAGTGAGCCATCTTTCTTCTTGATGAAGAAGACTGGCAAAGCCATTGGAGATTTGGAAGGGCATATGTGGCTGGAGTCCATATTCTCCTGGAGAAAGGCATCAAAATTGTCCTGCTTCTTGGGTGCTAGTGG
>JACKQL020000163.1:0-79100 GCA_018296165.2 Termitomyces sp. T153 | reverse complement strand
AACAGGTTGGTTCTTATTTTGAGCACCTTGCATAGCAATTGCCAGAAGCAGGAGATGAATAGGAGTCTGTAGTTGGAGATGATGTCATCTGGGAGTCCATGCTTGGAGAAGATGTGTTTGAAAAATAGTTGGCAAACTCCAGAGCATTGTCAGTGGTATGGCAGGGGATGAAGAGGGCCTGCTTGGTGAGCTGGCAGACAACTATGAGAATTGTGTTGAAGCCCTCAGAGTCAGGGATTTTGACAATGTGATCCATCAAGATTGAGGACCAGGGGCATTGGCTGATGGAGAGGGTTTTCAGCAGTCTGTGAGAGTGGTGGCAGGGTACTTGGCCTGGAGACAAGGTTCACTGGCCTTTACATATTGTGTGATGTCCTTCTTCATTCCTGGCCAAAAGTAAGTCTGGGAGATGAGTTGGAGAGTCTTACAAATTTCTGAGTGTCCCCAGAGTTTGTGGTTGTGGTGCTGCCAGAGTATGTCAAGACAAATGGACTTGTGCTCTGGAGCATAGATTCATCCACTCCAGAGTAGGAAATGGTGGTCTGGAGACAGCATGAAGGAGTTGTTGGCATTTGACTTGTTGGCAGAGCTGTTGTGGAGTTTGTGCTGGGTGAAGAAGGAGTCTGGGAGTGAGTTTCTGATTTGGTGGAGGATCTCTTTGTCATTCATAATCAGCATGGCATGCAAATGCTCAGGGAGGATTACTACTCAATAGTTGAATATGTTCTGCTCAGCTTCAAACAACTTCTTTGGATATATGTCAGACCTTTGAGTGAGTGTGTCAGGCTTTGCACCAAGTCATCTGGGGTGGTAGTGGATGGTGAAGTCATACTCCAAGAGGGTTTTGGACCATCAAGCTTGATGGTGGCTGAGCTGTTTTGTGGTCTTGAAATACTGCAGGTTGTTGTGGTCAGAGTAGACTTGAATGCAGTGTGGGATCCTTTGAGGTAGGCCCTCCACTGGCAGAAGGCTTCAATGATTGCAAAGAGTTCCTTGTTATGGATGTTGTAGTTGAACTCCACAGGAATCATTGAATGGGTGTAGAAGGCAATGGGGTGGAGATCCTTGCTTCTGGAGTCTGACTGGAAGAGAGGCATCACATTTGAGTATAATTGGTAGGGAGGGGTCAAAATGGCAGAGGATTGGAATGGAGGTGAAGGCTTTCTTGAGAAGGAGGAACACACTCTGGCACTTGCTGTTCCAGTCCCAAGGGGTTCCTTCCATATGAGTCAATTGAGGAGTTTGGTGATTCCAGAGTAGTTGATGATGAATTGGCAATAAAAGTTGGCAAACCCCAGAAATGACTGTACCTTCTTAATGTTTCATGGTGGGGGCCAGTTGAGGATGGCTTCAACCTTGGCAGGGTCCATATGTATGCTGTCAGAAGTGACAATAACTCTGAGGTATTTGACCTCTATTGTATGGAAGAAGCATTTTTCAGGTTTGGCGTGAAGGTGGTACTCTCAGAGCTGTTCTAGGATGCAGTGGACATGCTCTGGATGCTCCTCCAGTCAATTTGAGTAGATTAGGATGTTGTTCAGGTACATGATAATGAAGATGTTGTTTATGTTGTGGAAGATATTGTTCATGAAGTACTAGAAAGTGGCAGGGGAGTTTGTCATTCCAAAAGGCATCACTAGATACTCAAAGAGGCCATAGTGGGTGTGAAAGGTGGTCTTCTATTCATGTCCCAGAACAATCTGGATGGTGTTGTAGCTGGAGCAGAGGTCTATTTCTGTGTAAATCTTGGCACTGCAGAGGTGGTCCACAGGGTCTCTGATTAAGGGGAGGGGATACCAGTTCTTTCTGGTAACTTTGTTGAGTTCCCAGTAATCAACACAGAGTTGGAGTGATCCATCCTTCTTCTTGGTGAACAGGACCAGAGTGCTGGTGGTGGAGACTGATGGGCATATGAAATCTTTGCCAAGCATGTCATTGAGGTAATCCTTTAGGGCCTGGAGTGCAATCTTGGACATGTTGTAGATTTTGCTGAATGGGGGTAATGTGCCTTCTTCAAGATTGATTGTGTGGTTGTAGGAGCAGTGCAGAGGAAGTTATTTTGCACTCCCTTTAGAGAATACATCAGCAAATTCATGATATTCTAAGGGAACTACTTTGTATAGGATCTGTTCCTCTGTTTTGTATTCTGACAGAGTAGTTTCTGTGTGGAGGTATTCTTCTGGTAGGGCTGGCATGATTTGTAGTTGGAGGGTGAGGGTGCCATCTTATAAAATGTGTGCAAGGAGGATGGTGCTGATGATTTTGATGTTGAGGTCTCTAGGATTGACAGGGGTGGGCAATGGGATGGTAGTGGCTAGGTCTGGAGTGGTCGCAGAGTTGTTTGGAGGGGTTGGGCATTGCTGATTGGAGTGCTAGAGACCTTTGTATCTATTCTGGGGTATGTTGGGGGGCAGCTGTCAAGTTTTATTCAAGGGTGACTAGGGTGGAGGCACATCTTCTTCACTTGCTTGGCTGTCATCAAGGGTTGAGGGGCTTTGGGTTCCTCCAGAAGTGATGGAATTGACATCAGAGATGTTGGAGTCCTGAGTGGACTGGATGTAGTGGGGGATGGTGGCCACCAAACTTGCTTTGGGGCTAGGGAATCACATGGTGAGGTTTGTCCAGTTAATATTAGAGTTGACATCCTGCAGCCACAGAAGTCCAAGCATGATCAGAGTCAATGGAGGGAGCTGAGTGATGAGAAGCCAGATCTGGAACCTTAAATTGTTGTCAAGGATGAGGGCATTGTTGTGGTATTGGGTGATTCCTGTTGAGGTGGGGTTTCTGTTGATGAGTTGAAGCTCAAGCAGTTTGTCAAGGTCATTGTGTTGGAGGTCAAGCTAATTGCTGACAAAGGTGCCAGTGGCACCACTGTCAATGAGGGTGGGGAGAACAGTCAGTGAGCTGTCAAGTCAGATGTTGATAATGAACAATCACACAGACTTTGAGCAAAGCTGTGGAAGGGTCCAGGGATTGTTGGTTGTACCTTTGGAGTTCCCAGAGGGGGGTAAGACATTGAAGGGGACTGGTCTGGAGTCAGTCAGATTGTCTTGGTCAAGGCAAAGAGTGAAGCTAGGCCAGTCAATGCAGGGATTGGTAGAGCAGAGCCATGAAAAGCCTAGGACAATGAGGGTGGAAAGGTAAAGCTTAGTGACAAGTAGTTGGAGGTCTTGGCATTGTCCATTGGCAAAGGTCATGGTCATCTCCATGCAGTGCATGATATCTCTGGCAAAGGTGGGGTTGCCATCAAAGAGTTTAAGGAGGATTGGAGTGGAGAGATGTCAAAGGTGTTGGGGAGTGAGTGCTGCCAAGGATTCATTGATGAAGTTGTCTGTGGCACCGCTATTGACTAGCATGGGGACAGGGTTGTTGGAGAAGGGGAGGGTGGTGTGGAGGAGGAGAGTGTGGGAGGAGTAGGAAGGGAGATGTGCTGGGAGGTTGTCCAGTATGAGTACTATTGCATGGAGGAGTGTGGCTGGGGTGGAGAAGATGTTGGGGTCTGGTCCATGGTCTAGTACATCTTTGAGACCTAAACCACTGACTCATTTTCCATAAACCAGTAGTTGCAGTTTTCTCTCCATATGGCACATCCCATCACCTGGCATTTAATGCAACTACTGATAAAATGTCCCTGCTCACCACATAGGATGCATGTGCCCTCCTTTCATTGTTTCTCCTAAGTCTCCTCCAGTACATCAATCCAGGGCCTGTTCCAAATCTTGCTTGTACATAGGGCTTCTTAGTTGTCAGTGGAGTCTGGAGCATTGTCAGAGTCATCAGAGTTGGTGTCCAGGCATTGCAGGGTCTCATGGAGATTGGCAGCATTGAGTTGAGCAGGGGGGCATGGTCCTGGGGGTTGGTTGTCACTGCAAGGTCCTCAGCTTTGAGGGAAATGGGGCACAGGATTGTGGGGGTGGGCAGGGATTAAGGGTCAGTTGCTGTTGGTTGCTCTGGCCTGCCAGTTGGTGTTGCTGGAGGTATTCCATATGGTCCACAGTGCTGTGTTCTTGCTCCAGTCTTCCCAGTAATGTTGGTCAATCTGAGTAACAAGTGCCTTGTACCTGTTGTATGTAGTTTGCTTGGATGCAAGGCAGAGGATGTCCTTGATACATTGGGGCTGGGCATGGTGGAGGGTGAATTGGAGGGTGTTGTAGTTCCATCCTGTTTTGTAGGCTTTATGTTTGAATTGTACAATAAAGGCTGTAAAATGTTTGTTGTTGTGCATTCAGAGGTGAAGAGATTCTCCTCCACTTCTGCTACAGAAAGGGGTTTGAGGTGCTCTGGGGCTCATGGGTTTCCTTGGGGGGACTGGGGCATTATGGCAGGGTTGCAGAGCATTGACATGGAGGGTGTAGAGGTCAAAGTGGGGAGGTCTGTCTCAGAGAGGGCCATTGCACAGGGCAGGCTCCTTAGTGGGGTTACCAGGCTTGTCAATGTAGGAGAGGGTTTGATTGTTGTTGTTGATGTGTGGGGGTGACTTTTGGGTACAGGGTTCAGGGACAGTGGGCTGGTCCCAGGTACAGAAGGCACTGGGGATGGAGTTTGCCTGGGGGCAAGTGGAGAGGGCCAGAGTGTGAGTGGCAAGTTGGTCAAACAGTCTGCCTGTGGGGTTGAGGCTCCTCAAGATGTTAGATGCTGCATTAAGCTCTTCCTGCTGGTGGGGAATGGGAGGCAGGGCTTTGCTTTGTGCTCCAACAGGTTCCTTGCATTGCACATGGAAGGAGCAGGAGGGGTCCAGAGGGTCTTCAAATGGACAGGAATTTGGGCTGGTATGGATTTCTTTGAGCAGAGCACAGAGCTTGTTTTGTAGATTGGCATCAATCCCCCAAGATGCCTTGCATAGTTTTGGAGAGGTTTCCTTGCAGATAACATTTGTGGAAATTGAGGAGTCAATCTGCCCAAACCTCCAGAGTTGCTGGGGTGTTGGGGTAGCCTAGGTTAACAAGGAGGGTGTGGGCACATCTTGCAAACTCTATGGGGGGGAGTTGAAGGAAGCAGAGGACTTTGTTGCACTGCTGGACATAGGCTTTGACCCATTGCTGTTTGGAAAAAGGAGGAATTTGAGTGGAAAATAGCAATTGAGGAGGGGAATAATTATTTGGATGCTCCACAGGGGCTGGGGCTGTATTGGGAATGGGGTATGCATAGTAATGAGCAGGTGGAAGGTAGGTGGAGTTGGGGGGTGCTGCAGGAAATTCTTGGGGTACATGCAGGAGTAATTGCCATTAGCAGGGGACGTTGGAGGGTAGTGCCAGCCCAGGGGTATTCCTTGGCTGATAAAGAGATTGTAGAACACCTCATTGGGATCAGGGATCCAATGGCAGGGAACATGCTGATCCATGGGTGGGCCTGGGTAGAACAGAGCATACTGATTTTCAGGGACTGGCCAACCATAGATATCAGTTAGGTAGCCAGTGGGGTTGTACATGGGTTTATACATAGACATTAAGAATGGAGTAAGGTGGAGTCTTAAGATTATGTCAGGTTCTGCTGACTATGGGGGCTCAGCTACACTGAGCAAGTCCTTACTAGGCAGACACAATGTCCTTCACTTATAACCTAGTGCTCTGGAGTGGGTGCAGACTACAGGAACTTGCAAGGGGAAGTCAGGGAAATTGGTCCAAGCAAGCCCAGAGTGGTCCAGAGAAGTTTAAGACCAAGTATATTAAATATTGGGCTTGGGTGGGCATCAGGAATGGGTTTGTAGGCATGTAAATGGACTGCAGGGTAAGCAGAGGCTTTGTAAGTGATGGGAGTGGAGCCAGAGTTTGATGGGGGATCAATCAAGACTGATGGGTTCTAGAGCTGAGCATAGAGCAAGGTCTGGAGTTGTTATAGGAATGTTTGAAGGTCATAGTGTGTGTGTGGAGTTTGTAATGACATCAGAGATGAAAGGAACTTACTAAAAATAAAGGAATAGAGATAGGCAAGACAAGACAAAACACAGTTCCCACTACTTAGCCCACACATAGCAGTCAATTTTATCCCACAGTTGCTGCTGAAGTGACTTGGAACACCTTGGAATGAAGTATGAGTACTGTTTGGTCTCATCAATCTGAATGAGCCTCACTATTTGTATCAGAGATGTCTCTGACATCCTCTAGTATCATCTCAATGAATGCTGCTAGAGCTGCCAATTGCATACCCAGTGCAGGCCCAGCTTGCACTTGTGCAGGATCACAAGCCCTGTATGAGTCTTTCTCATTCCTCAGCAGTGTTCCCACTGTTGAGGAGTTGATCTGACCTCCTGCAGCAACTGGGAAGGATCAGAGTCCTTCCAGCCTCAGTGCTGTGGGCACATACATAGGGGTTTTCCCCTTGTCTGCCACTGCTACAGCACCTTCTAGCTCTACTGTCAGATACAGCTGAGTAGAGGGCCCTTGCAAGCCCTCCACTGTGATACCCTCTTAACCACCTGCAGGTGGTTATACCAGAGTAACTGCTGGCAGTCTTTCCAACATCACAGCACTCTCCCTGCCCCTGTCATGATGTGACATGGCAAATTCCAACATCCTATGTGGAGCACTCTTCAATGCTCCATCAAACTCTGTCTCAAATCTGAGTCCAAGCACCTGACCTTCCATGGTCACCATAGTGCCCATTGTGGAAGGTGCATGTCAAACATTTTAACATGCTGATTGTAACTAGTGGCAGTGAACTTCTTTCATAGAAGTTTGGGTTCCCACTTTGCAAATGAGTTAATACTTGTTTGACTTAGAAAAATGTAACATTTCCATTATGATTTGTGCAGCTTACAGTTCACACTCCATAAGTGAAAACAAGTCATTAGTTCTGTCTATGAAGTATGAAGTAAGGCACTGCCTTATGTAAGTAAATATATAGTACTTTTAGGGATAGCATCATATGATGCTATCCATGTAATTAAATAATAAGAGAATTAGTGAGAATTAGTAGAGAAAGGTGAAGCAAGTAATGGGCACTCCATTACAGATTCCCCCCTACTCCCCCTCTCCCTCTGGAGCTGCTGCCACTATCCTTCCCTCCAGGACTACTTCCATCTGGGCCACCACCACTGCTAAAATCTCTGGGTGACCTGGGAGGGGCTTTCTGACATCCATGGCCACCTCCTACCATGCCCTAGGGTCCCCTGTCATCCTTTGTTGATGTCCTGCCAGCAAGTGCCCCATCTGCCCCACTCCCTGCCCCAACTCCAATGGGAGATTCCCAGGCATCCTTGATAGCCCATTGTGGATGGACCTGAGTGCAGCCAATGCCCTGTCAAGGAGGATCTGATGCTCCCTGGCCCAGTCTGTCAGAATATGTTAGCATGATAGAGATGGGAAACAGAACAAATGTACAGAGTACTCTATGCTGCTCTGAGGCTGCCTTGTTGGAGAGCCATTCCTCCCATCTCCTCTCTGCCTCTGCCACAGCCCAGGGTACCTCTATGTTGGACACCCTCTGACCTACCCACACTCCTGGCCCCTCTGACTATCCCCCCATCTCCCTCACACCCTGCACCTCCAACTGATCCAGCTATTCCTGCAACTCCTGGACCTCCAACAACCACTCTGCAACTGTCTGCCTGACCACCTCTAACTCCCACCATGCCACATTGCTGTCTCTCTGTGCCTTGTCATGTTTTCACTAGATCCTGTTATGATCCTTCCCCACCCTTCAGAGCTCCTCCTTGTGGGTCCCCAGCATCCCTGTCAATGCCTCCACTCATTGATACAAGAGAGTCTCAGAAATTGAAGAGGATGGCTTGGAAACCCTCCCGAATCCTCCCACCAGAACTCCTGTCCATGGGGAGTACACATGTGGCCCCAGGAGGCCTGCCATCAACTCCCCACCCTGCAGCTGTTTACTAGGCCCTGCCTCTAGTGAGGAGGAAGCCCTCTGCTTGCTCTTATTGCATACTGCCTGAGCCCCCTCCCACTACCCACTCTGTGGGGGTCCCACCTTCATCATGGATCACCCCCCACTTCCTCTGCCCTCCACTCTGGACTCCTGGCCTAACAGCCTGCCTTTGTGCCCCTTGACCATCTGATCTGCTACCCATGCCAGATCCCACCCTTGCTCCTCTGACACATAGGCCACATGCCAGCTCAACAAAATTGGACACTTCTTGTGCCTCATTCAACATGGAAGACACACTGAGGTGTCCCAACAAGATCCCTGCATCAGCACCTTGAATTTGCACTGCTCTCTATGTTGAGCACAGAGGGCACACTGCAAAATCAAATGAACCAAAACTTGGTACAATAACAATGGCCACTCACTGGAGCCTCCACTTGGCACCATTCAAGAGTCAGAGGACCTTGCACTTACTCCACCACTTCTGCAAACTTCTCCAGGGTCACCTCTGCCTGTACAATCTGCAGCACCTCCAGAACAACCTGCACCTTCCTCAGGCCAAAATTGAGCCTTGAGGAGTGCACTGCTGGCATAGGGGCCAACTGTGCTGGAGCCCTACCCTAGGAGGAGACCCCTGACAGACCTGCTACTGCCATAGACAGTTCTGCAAAAGCTGAGGTCAGAATACATCACCTGCCAAGACTGCCACAAGAAGACTCATGACTGCAGTACATTGCCTTTACCCACCTGCATTCCTGTCAGTTGTCAGACCCCTCTGAGTGGGGGGGGGGAGTAAGATATGCTGAAGGAGATGGGGATGCTGCTGAAGATGAGGCATAAGAAGAGGACATGGGGAAAAAAGTTTTAGAAGCACCAGAGTACATCTGATCCTTTTTTAATTTTCTGGAGGAACTTCTTGATGGATGGCAATCCTGCTTCAGCTTTGCTCTCCACACTGCCACTGCCACTGCAGTTTGATCAATATTGCTTGCACTTTGATTCCCATGCCCCTGCCAACCCCTAACTCATGCCCCATGCCTTGAGGGTCCTGACACTGAAGGTGGGGTGATGTCACAACCTACTCCTAGACCTCCAAACCTTCCCTCAGAACACCCCACCTCCCTAAAGCTTCTTCCAATGCTTCTCCCAACCCACCCTAGCCTTTGTTAACCCACAGCACCCATCCCAGCTAACTCCAGTGCCTCTTTGGCAAACCCTGACAACTTACTAGCAAACCCTGGCAACTCCCTGTAGGCCTCCTCAGCTTCCCCTCTTACCTACAAGGCCCCCAAGCCTCTCCAACACTTCCTCTGGCCCAGGAATATGTTATTAAACTGCCCTGCAACCCCCATGACCCCTCTGTAGTTCCCCAATGACTGTGGGACAGACCACATACCCATTGATCAGAACCAACACCCATCAACCCCATGCAGCTTGGAAAAACCCTGTTGTTGCACCCTCAGTCTCTGGAGGAGGTCCAGTAGTTAGTATATGTATATAAGACATAGAGTAGCATCTGTTACCTTAGTCTTGATATTGCTTTACTTGGTTTCCTGTGTTTTGTGTCTCTTTTCTGTTATGTTTCTTGGTCTTGTCTCTATTCTATTTTTAGTCTTGAATCTATTCCTACAGTTCTGCCTTGTCTCAACTTTGTCTCATCTTGTCTGTCTCTGTTTCTTTATCATTCCTAAGTTCCTTTCAACTCTGACATCATTACAAACTCCACACAAATGCTATGACACTTCAAACATTCCTATGATAACTCTGGACCTTGCCCTATGCTCAGCCTAGAACCCATCACTCTTGATTGATCCCCCATCAAACTCTGGCTCCACTCCCATCACTTGCAAAGCCTCCACTTACCCTGCAGCCCATACACTTGCTTATGGACCTTGTACCTAATGCCCACCCAAGCCCAATGTTTAATATACTTGGTCTTAGACTTCTTCAGACCACCCAGACTTGTTCAGACTGCTTCCCTCAGCTTCCCCTTACAAGTATCTGGAGTCCAAACCATCCCCAGAGTGTTAGGTTATAAGTGCAGAACATCATATCCACCTAGTAAGGACTTGCCCAGTTAAGCTGAGCTCCTGTGGTCAGTAGCACCTGACAGTTATGTGCTTGCTTCACATTGCTGAGCTCATAGGAGTTGATAGCTTCCACTATGGCAGCTAAAGACAGGCTTAAAGGTAAAGGTGACAAGGAAGAGCTCATATAGCTGATAGATGTGACATCCAAACTCCCTAAAATTGAACTGGACTCTACAAACAAAACACCAATGTGATGTTTCTGGTGCTTGACCAAAAACCTTGCCTATGATAGCAATGTCAGGTTTGCACTTTACCCATCAAAGGCAGCTTGCTGCAAGGATCCCCATCACTATGCTACATCCTTGATAGTGAGGTCAAACAGAGGATCATATGGCTTGGGAGAGGTCAAGATCCTTGCTTGTGCCACAGGAGGATTGTGGATGTTGAGTTTGACTGGGGATGAAATTCACAATGCACACATTCTGTGGTTTTCAAGAGTAGGTCACAAGCAATTGCAGCAAATCTTATGGTTTGTGGTTGCATTTTCATATTTATTGAGATTGTGATCTGACATAGTCCACTTCTGGCCCAAAATGAATGTGTTTCTTATTAGCTCCCCAGACATCCACAAGAAACTGGATGAAGGGAATCCCTGAATAGAGTTTTTTCTTTGTTTTTCTACATCTTTGAGTATGACTGCAGGAAAGCAAGACATTGTTGAAGAATTCAAGAATGATGTAATTGTAGATTGATGATATGACATGATCAAATGTATAGAGAGATGAGTTGATGACTAAGGAGTTGACTCATAAACTTGTTACAATGTTACAATTCAGATATCTACCTCTGCTAACTAATAGTTAAGAATGAATCAGTAATGAAATGCCTTGATAGACCTAGTCATGAGTGATATGGGGTGTTTCTAATATGTCTACTATCTTTGTGTGCAGAATGAAGAAAAGCAAGGAAAAAGTATGGTAAACTTTGCATAGTGAGAAAATCCTTGTCAAGGCAAAAACTGCTATGTGCTGAACAAATGGGATGGGGTAGTTGCTCTGCACAAATCACGGACACTCCTACTGGTACTCTGCCCAGACACCTTTTCAAGTGTGGCAGTTATGCCTCAGAGACACTTTACTGCAGTTTGATCCATCAGAGGTTGTACTCTGTTTGTGTTGCTATGACGAGCGCGAGCGTGGTGGTCGTGGTCGTGGTCGTGGTCGTGGTGGAGTGGTGGGTGAACGATGATGACGTGACAACACTGATCAGCTGAAGTAGTGCTGGGCTACACACCAACAACTCCGCAATGAACCTAACGACGGCCACGGTGTCGGTACGCCCACTGTAGCGGCCGGAACAAACAACGAACAGCCCCAAAGCTGCGGGGGGCCCACGTCCCGCGTGCGAGTGGGTTGTTGTTGTTGTTGTTGTTGTTGTTGTTGTTGTTTTGTAAGTACTATCTAGTGTTCTGGCCATGGCCTATGTCATGATCGTCAAGTGCATGATTCTCTGTTATCTGCAAAGCATGTGGTGCAAGTGTATCATGTCTTACCACACGTCACCCAGGCTGACCGGACTCCTGATACAGAGTTTGACTATCAGCTAATCTCAGGATCTGTCACCGGTTGCGAGCCGGGCCTTGGAACTCAACACGGAAATGGAATTCATAACCATTATCATCATCAAGATGGCTCAATAATCAGCTGAAATTGCTAGAAAAAAGTCGAACTGATCATAGATCTCGAGTACATAAACTGTGCCATTCTGGAACAGTTTTCAGGGAATTTATTTGACAAATTCAAATTTTATTCTGCTGGACATGGATCATCTAGTTCCCTGGTCTTCACACCTTTCTTGACTTTCCACCGCAATCCATGGTCAATGTCTACACTCATGTCTTCATCATAGAAGAGGGCCTTTTCTTCTTCAGGTAGACCAGCAATTTTCAAATTGGTTGAGTGATAACCCCACTCTTGCGCGTATTGAATTTGTTCCTCATCGGACAATGGAGTTCTGAAGCGATGCCATATACCGCCAGCTGTGATTGGAGGATGGATTTCATCATCGTTGGGACCTTCGTAATAAACTCCATCTCGAAGCAGATAGCGTAGGTCTCGGTTAAAATCCGTCTCAACACCGATATCATTCCATCGTTCGTTCAAGGAGGCACCCGGAGCAGGTAACGTCGCGAGACCCCAATCAATTAGGACTGGGGAATTATCCTTTTCTCGAAGGATGATATTGCCAACATGGACATCGGAGTGGCAAACACCAAAACGACGGAGCTGCCGCCCCAATTCCAAGACACGTTGAGAGATAGCCTCAGCCTCCTCGAATGTGATTGTGATGCCTGGCCTTATTTTTGCCATTAGACGCCCAGGGATGTACTCGAGTAGAAGGCCATTGATGTGACTTAAAGATTGATGGGGAGCCGTTGTCATCATGTTGATTTTCGTGGTACCGAAGAAACGAGGAATTAACCCGGACGCCTGAGCCTCTTTCAAATAGCTATATGCCTCGCGCTCTTTGACATGTAAGGCATGATAACTCTGCCATGACCTAAATGATTTCATCCACGGTAACAAATCCTCCTCTTCTTGGAGTTCAAAGGATGCTCCACGTTTACTGATATTTGATTGATAGTCCTCTTCTTCTTGAAAATTCCATACGTCAGAGACTCGACGATCTGCCAGTTTCAGTATGAAACGGTCCGGAACTCCCACACTATGCATACTAGTCCGTGCATGAACTAGAAGGACAGCAGAGCAAGTAAAAGGTGTAAACGCCTTAATGATCTCCACTTCTGCCGCTTTACCTCCTCGAAGCCCGAGCGAAAGGCGATGACCAGGCTGATAGACGTCACTGGGAAACCTTAACGAATAACTTGATCAAGTGTCTTGGAGGGCTGGTATTAGAACCATAACGTACTTAA
This sequence comes from Termitomyces sp. T153, assembly GCA_018296165.2. NCBI lineage: Eukaryota > Fungi > Basidiomycota > Agaricomycetes > Agaricales > Lyophyllaceae > Termitomyces > Termitomyces sp. T153. Next base: position 66,320 of record JACKQL020000163.1, on the reverse strand, counting down.
ACCAAACGTTCCGCGAAGTGGTCAATGGTATACGTGCGGCGATTTGCATACGCTGTGATAGAACATAATTCAAAGAGATTGTGAGAAGAGTAGACGATTACGTACAGAGAGCGTGCGGTATACCATTTCACCTTGGACAATTGATGTCGATGAACAGCCCACCTTGAACCGTGCGAGGATAAGTTCAGGCTCCGCTTGTTCCCCCACCGTCTCTTACGTAAGTAACGAGTTTCCAAATCCCTAACATCACGTGCTCAAATGTAATTCTGTGTGACACGTCGCGAAAATCTAGGAAAATCTTGGGCAACTTAAATGTAGTGAGTTACAAAGTTCGGCTCGGCTCAAATGCCCATGCTTGGGCCAGGCTCAAAAATGTGGGCTTTCCAAAGCTTTGAGCCGAGGCCTAAGCTCTGAGCCCTGATGCAAGGGCTGGCTCGGCTCGGGCCCAAGCCTGGGTTATAATATAGTCGGAATGATGCTAAATATCTCAAATAATCAACATTCAAAAGGTCAAAAGAATAAAATGATCAATATTTGCAACATGTAAATACATTATCCAGAGATATGTTGAAAGTTTTTGGAAAGTTTGTTGCACTTCAATTATGAACTATGGTCTGTGCCTTTGGCATGGGCTTCTAGTTCTTGCTAAGTTCCAAGCCCAACCTCACATTGTTTGACTAGGTCATTGATATTGTTACTTAATGTTAAGACCCAGCCCCAGCCTCACTCCATTCAGTTAGGGCTTTGAATGTTCTTAACTCAATACTGAGATCTAGACCCCAAGATAGAGCACCACAAGTGTATGTGTCATACATTGTAGGGGAACATGTTTTGTATTATATAGTATGAGCCCAGCAGAGTCCTGTGCATTGTAGCAGAAGTGTTACACCCATAACAGTGCTATGGCAATATTACAATGTGTTGTCAAAATGCTCTCAACAGAAATCTTTGACTGCTTTCTTAGGGTCACATGCCTCTGTTGATTTATGTACATGTTTCTCCTAAAAGAAGTTTGATGTAAGATGGCCACCAAGGAAGGCTGATAGTTTCCAAAGCATCTGATGCTTTGATGAAAGTTTGATGGCTGCTGAAGAAGGTTGATGCCTTCCAAAGAATCTGATTCCTACAAAGAAAACCATTTGTAATATGATGATATTCTCCATCAGCTTTGTTCATCTGACATACATAATGCTATGTTTCTCTCCCTGAATAATCATTTCTTGAGTCAAAATGGATCTTCATATCACTTTTATCATATTGCTAGACATCAACCAAGTGTAATATTTGGTGGGCAGAGATGGTTGCAATTTACCTTGCAGTATGGGTGCTGGTCACTGCTAAGTATTGTGACTGTCATATAATCAATTACTCATATGTTTGCCAGGTGTGTGGGAGCCTTACAGGCAGGCAGGTTAATCTAGAAATTTGTCATCAAACTTCATTTTGTGCAACATTGTTTCATACTTTCAAACTTATTCCATCTGGATCACTATGGTCTGGATTCCTATACCTGAAAACCTGGCAGGCAGCCCATCTCACAGCATATTTCCTGCCCAATGCCTGCTCTTCCCATATCTGCCTGGTCTTCCATCATACTTGAAATCTTTTGTCTTTCTGTCAATCCCTCATTTTTTACTGCTGCCTGATTGATAGTCTGACCCTCCATGTGACATTAGACATCTTGCTCTTGTCCTTCAGGAATATATGCTGTAGTCATAAGAAATGTATACTTCAACTGCATACAATTACCTTTCTCCTTCAGAGACATATGCTTTGGCTACATAAAAAACTACACATTCTACATATACTGTTAGGTCCTGCTGACTTGGAGGGCTTTCTCACCGTAGAACAAGAAACCCACTAGTCAGAGAACTGCAATGACTAAAGGGACTTGTGGAGTGTTGGAGTTGGATAGGAGTCAAATGAACAATCCAGAGGCCTGAGGGAGGTGGAAATAGGAGTTCTGGAGTTGAACAGGGGTCAAATGGATGTTTTGAGTGTTTGAGGCAGTGAAAATGCTGAGTCTAGAGACAAGTGTTGTCAGGTTCCGCTGACCTCAGGGGCTCAGCTGCACTGGGCGAGTCCTTACTAGGCAGGCGTGATCCCCTTGCACTGGTAACCGAACACTCAAAAACGTTCCGGGCACTGATGGCTTGTGCAGATAGTCGGTGGGATGTGATCTGGATGGATCCGGGGAAGTCCGGAGAAGTCGGATTGCGGGAAACGGGACGGTCTTGGCGGGGTTCAGGCAGAAGACCGTATGGGAGATTTGCAGAAGTGAAGGAGTAGGCGGCTGTGTGATCAATGGGAGTGGAGCCAGCGTTTGATGGGAGATCAATTGGAGTTGATGGAATCTGGGACCGAGCGAAGAGCGAGGTTCGGACTTGGTGAAAGAGTGTCAGGGTTCGTGATCGTAATTGCGGAGTTTGTGAGGTCATTTAGGTTGATGAGGACTTGGGCACAACGGCCAGACGGAGTCACCAAGACAGCATCAGACGAAATGGAATGGAGTCGATATGGAACAAGAGTAGATTTGAGTGGAGATACGAAATGATAACGAGAACAATAACGAAATGGAGATGGAGACAAGACAAGACCAGGAGACTGAGATAAGACCAGGAGACTGAGAGTAAAGAGAATGAGACATGAAACACGAAACATGAAACATGAAAAGGAAACAATCAGACCATAGGTAACGTTAAGCAATATCAAGACTAGAGTACGAAGAGCTACTCGACGACTTATATACTGACTACCAGAGAACTTCGGGGTATGTTGGCTGTGGCGGCGGGGCTTGGCGGAGCTCGACAGAGTGGGCGGGTGTCGGTTGCAATCAAGGATCGGGCCGCGCTGATACATTGATGGGATCATTGGGGAACACGGGTCGCCCCAAGGTTGTTGTGATACTCCAGAATAGGTCGGAGGGACCAGGGTGTTGAGTTGATGATGGGTGGCAAAGATCAGGAACAGCGGGGGTGGTTCTCGGGGTTCAGGAGATCCAGAGTAAGTGTCAGTGGCTGCGGGGAAGGCATTGAAGTTGGCCGGGGGGCCATCGGAGTTAGCCAGGGAGGCGTCGGAGTTATGCACAATAGGTGTGGGGCATGGGCGGAAGTTTGGTGGAGTGTCAGGGGTTTTTTGGGGGTTTGGGGGGTTGATGGATGATGTGCGGGGGTTCAGGGACGGGTCGTGACAAGTGTGGTCAAAGGACTTAGGAGTCAAGCTGGAGTTTGTTAGGAGGATGAGCCAAGTAATTAGATCATAATTCAGAGGTGTAGACATATTAGAGATAATGCTGGGAAACAGATAATGCTGGAACAAACTTCATGCCCTATTCAATGAGATCCACACCAGCCCAAATCCCCAATGCTTTGAGGACCTGCTGGACCCAGCCCACTCCTTCCACATACAATGGGAGGTACCCACAAGAACTCAAAATGAAGCTCTGGCCCCCATGCCCCACCAGCAAGAGGAACTCGATGCTGTATCCAACATTCTGAGGTCCTTCAACCCTGCTAGAGGCCTCTTTGACCAACCCACTGCCCACACTGCCCCAGGACCTCTCTGGGACAGACCTCCCCATTTTGACCTCCACACCCCCGATGGAAATGCCTCTCCAACTGCACCCTAACCCTGCCAAAATACTCCAGCTCCTCTGAATCAACCCATGGGCTCCAGAGTGCCTTGACCCTCCTTCCTCCTTCCCCAATAATTCCCCTTGACCCCTGCCAATCCCCTTACCCAACCAACCCAACAACAATAAGAACTTTGGACCACCTGACCTCTGGAGAACCCCCTCCCCCTTGCTGGGCCCCAGGTCCTCCTCTGGTAAATGCTGGCCCACCCCCAGGCAGCAAACCTCCAAGTGGATGGAGCCTGGCCATGAACAACTTTCCCCCTCAGTGTGCAACCCTGTGCTCTCCAACTGGCTTGCTTTTACTCAGGAATTCTCCAGTAAGTTCAGAGTATTTGACACTGTAGCAGAGGTGAAGAAAAACCTCTTGAACCTCTGTATATGCAACAACAAGTGGTTCACAACCTTTATTGTCTAGTTTGAGCAAGAAGCCAATGCAACAGGTTGGAGCTACAATGCTCTCCAATTTGCCCTCTACCATGCTCTCTCCCAAGGCATCAAAGATGTCCTCTGCCTTGCACCCAAGCAAACTATGTATGTATGACAATTACAAGGCACTCATTATGCAGGTTGATCAATGCTATTGTGAAGACCAGAGTGAAAACACAGCACCTCAAACCAACTGGAATACCTCTAGCAACACCAACTGGCAGGCCAGAGCAACCAATGGCAATCAACCCTTGATCCCCACAACCTCTGTCAACCCTGTACCCTATTTTCTCCCAGGTCAAGGACCCTCCAGTGCCAATTGACCCCAACATGGTAGAGCATAACTACAAGATCCATGACAAGGAGATGCTGGTCATCATCTGGTTGTTGAGGAATGGCAGCATTTCCTGGAAGGTGTGCAGCACAAATTGGAGGTCTGGACAGATCACAAGAACCTTGAGTACTTCCAGATGGCCAAGAAACTCAACTGTCAACAAGCCCAATGGTCCCTCTATCTAGCCAACTTTGACTTCTTGCTGCACAACAAGCCAGGCTGGAGTATGGGAAAACCAGATGCCCTGTCCCAGAGAGTGGACCATGGCACTGGAGGAGAGAACCAAATAGCAATATTGTACTCCTCCAGCTTGAATTGTTTTCAATCCAAGCCATGGAAGGTCTAGCTGTCAAGAGAGCAGAGGTGGATGTATTCTGGGACATCTGGTGGAGTAACCAGGATGGTCAGCAGGAGTAACTTGTTGCTCAGGCAGCCCAAGCACTGAAATCAGGATGCACCACTGGTGCTAAGTTGGTCCACATGGATAAGTGGGCCCTTCAGGATGGGATCTTGACTTTTTGGGACCACATCTATGTGCCCAACATTCTGGAGCTTTGTTAGAGGATTGTAGAACAACATCACAACTTCCAGATTGCTGGACCCCCCAGGCAATGGAAAACACTGGAGCTAGTATCCCAAAACTACTAGTGGCTCCAGATGTCTCAATAAAGTGGGGCCTACAGTAATACATGCAATCTCTGCCTCTGGACCAAGCCCCAATGCTGTCTCCCCTCTAAACAGCTGCATCCCCTAACCCCCAACCCACCTACCTTCCACCTGCTCACTACTATGCATACCCCATTCCCACTGCAGCCCCAGCCCCTCTGGAGCATCCAGATAATTATTTCCCAATGAGCCCTGGAGATGTTGAACAAGCTGCAGAAGCACTGGAATAGGTTGCAGAGGTTGGAATTGGAAGTCCCCTGACAGTGATGGGTTCTAGGGCCAAGTATGGAGCAAGGCCCAGAATTGTCATAGGAATGTCTAAAGAGTTGTAGCATTTGCACAGAGTTTGTAATGATGTCAGAGTTGAAAGGAACTTAGGAACAATAAAGGTCATAGAGACAGGCAAGACAAGACAAAGGCAAAACAAGATGGAACAGAGAAAGGAAATCGATTTTAAGAGTAAAAATAGAAACAGAGGCAAGACCAGGAAACATAACAAAGAGAATCACAAGACACAAGTGACCAAGGAAAGTAATATCAAGACTAAGGTAACAGATGCTACTCTACATCTTATCTACCAACTACTGGACTTCCTCCAGGGCTGAGAGTGCAATGGCAGGGCTTTTCAGAGCCATGCAAGGTCAGTGGATGTCAGTTGTTATTGGAGGGTGGGCCAGAGTGACATTTTGATGGGATCTGATGGGAATGTGGCCTGCCCTATAGTCATCAGAGAATTCTGGAGTGGTTGTATGGGTTGTAGGGGCAAGTTAGTGATGTGTGCCTAGGTCAAGAGAGGTGCTGGAGATGCTCAGAGGCCTTGTGAGGGAGAGGGGGAACTGAGGGGGCCCAGAAGGGGTGCACAGGGTTTGCCAAGATATTGTTGGAGTTTGCTGAGGAAGCATCAGAGTTAGCTAGGACAGGCACCATGGGTCAACAAAGGCTGGAGTGAGATCAGAGGGTTGTTGGAGAGGCTCTGGGGGGACAGGGTGAACTGGTGGAAGGTCTGGAGGTCTGGAGGCAGGTCATGACAAGTGGGGTCTTCAGGATGGACTTCCAACCTTCTGAGGACACATCTATGTGCCTAACATTCCAGAACTTCGCTGATGCATTGTGGAGCAACATCATGACTCTTGAGTAGCTGGACATCCTGGAAGGTGGAAGATGTTGCAGCTGGTATCCTGGAATTACTGGTGGCCTCAAATCTCCTGATATGTAGGCACCTATACTAGCACTTGTGATCTCTGCTTCTACACCAAACCTTGCTGCCAGGCACCCATGGGGCAGCTCCACTCTCTCCCTATTCCATTTGCTTGCTGGAGTGTTGCATTTGTAGATTTCATTGTGGAACTCCCAGATGCTCATGAGTACAATGCTGTGATGGGTAGTTGTGGACCTTGTCAGGACCCTTACCATTTCCCCCTTTCCTTCACTATTATCCAATTTCAGATTCTACACAGTCCCTCTCTGGATCTCAGCCACACTCCTGTTTCAGCCACATCCAGGTTTTAGCCACCCTTAGGACTGCTTTTCATGTTTCATATCATTCCCACAGGCCCAGATCACTTCCACAGGTTCCAGATCACTTCCATCTAGCCTATATCACTTCCATCTGTTCCAGATCACTTTCACCTGTCTCAAATCATTTACAGGATTACTTTCCTTGTTCTAGATCACTTCCCCATGACTTAGATCACTTCCTACTATGACTGAGATCACTTCCACCTGACTCAGATTACTTCTACCTGACTTAGATCACTTCCTCTTGTGTTAGATAAATCTCACCTGACTTAGATCACTTCCAGCTTCCCCTTTTGGTAGTGTCCTACAGCTATATAAGGTCCCCTAGTTTGTAGCTACACTCCAGTCTTCAGATTACCTATTGTTACCTATTATGTCTGCTTTTTACTTGTGTTCATCCTCCTGTCTCTTCCTCTTCAATCTATCTGTTTCCAGGTTTATCTTCCTCAGTCCTCTCAATTCCCAACTCAACCACATACTTGTTGGCTATCAAGTCTGCCCCTAGGGTCAAGGGATCCTGACAGACCTCTATGGTAAATGGGCCCACTTCATACCCACCCACACAATGTGCTCTGCCTTGGGAGCAGCTAGTCTGTATTGCAAGAATGTCTGGAAGCTCCATGGTCTGTTGATGGGTACATCTCTGACCAGGGCCCCCAGTTTGTAGCAGAATTGACTTGGGAACTGTATTGCCTGCTGGGAGTGAAGCTCCATACCACCACAGCCTATCACCCTCAGTCAGATGGGCAGACAGAATGTGTTAAGCAGGAACTGGAACAGTATCTCCACCTGTTTTGTAATGAGAAGCAGGATGACTGGGATGAGCTGCTGCCTGATGCAGAATTCCAATACAACAACCACATCTGCTCTTCCATGCAGATGACTCCATTCTTCCTGGACACTGGCAGGCATCCTTGCATAGGATTCATACCTCAGGCATGCCTCTCAGAGAATCACTCTGTCAATGAGTTTGTGGATCAAATGAAGAGGGCACAGGAGGAGGCAAAAGCTGTGTTGGTGAAGGCCAAGGAGGACATGGCACAGTACTGTGATCACAGATGGATACCAGCCCCAGTTTACAAGCCTGGAGACTGTGTGTACTTGAATAGCTCAGACATTAAGATAACAAGGCCATCCCAGAAGCTGTCACATTGTCATCTTGGCCCCTTCATGGTAGAGAAGAAGGTAGGACCTTTGACATACCAATTTCAACTCCTGGCAGGCCTATGCCAGTTGCACCCAGTCTTCGATGCTGTCAAACTGTTCCCAGCTTCAGAGAATCCAATCCATGGCTACTGCCCTAAGCCACTCCCACCACGAGTTCTGGTTGATGATGAGGAGGAGTATGAGGTGGAAGAAATTCTGAATAGCAGGGTATTCTAAAGGAAGTTGCAGTTCAAGGTGAAATGGAAGGAATATGGCATTAAGGACATCTCTTGGGAACTACAGGCCAGTGTATGTGCACCTGCCCTGGTCTGGGTTTTCTACTGCAGGCATCCCAATGCTCCAAAAGCCATTTGAGGCATCTACTCCATTCCATCAGTTGACCAGGTCACAATCATGCATGTGCAAGTCTGGGTCATGTGATTAGGCCAGCATGTGCATGGCTGCAATCATGCACATGCAAGTCACATGATTTCTGTCTTACTGTACAGTTGTGTCCCATGAGTCCAAAGGCCTAGAGTGTAGCATCTTGCCTAGGGAGTTCCTCAGACTTGTTCTCTTTGGATCTCCCTTTGTCAGGTGTGTAGTATACCTGTAAGCACCATACCATACTGAATATACTTTGGATCTCCCTTTTCCAGCTGTGTGATTGAGCCACAGCCTCCAAAGGTTGTGCTTGCACAAACCATAGTATGACCAGTTTCACCACAGAGGTGACATTCATCCAAGAAGACACAAGGACAATTAGCAGCACCAGCACTTTGCAAAGCTTCCAGGCACTCCAGGGCACTAATGATGAAACAAAATAAACCAAAATATTGTCAAAGGCAACCACATGATACAATAGCTGCTATGACAGTCATACTGTTGCCAGTGTGCTAAGATGATAAGAAGTTGCTAAAGGTCACTAGCAGCTACTAGAGATCCTAAGAGGAAATGTCCCTATGGGTCAAGGTCTAGGCCACATGTGACAAAGTCTCATGACTATCACATCACATAAAAACTGGGATCTCTGGAAGTTGCCAAGAACATAGAAAATGACAGGAATCAGTGCTTAATGAGAATATAATCTTATCAGCATAACTTGCCCCTTGTGAAGAAAATATTAGTGGGTTCAGAAAAGAGATTCTCATCCATCCTCCATGAAGCAAAGACATGCTCTTTCCAGAAACAGCTTGTCAAAAGTCATAGATTTTTACAACTCTTCCACAAATAATGATGACCTGCTGTTCTGAGAGACCACCAAATAATCGCAAGAGCTATCATCTTTTTGCCCACCCACAAAGCCGATGCATTCTTGGAAAGAAACATGTCTTCCTCAGCAAATTACCACACACATCAAACCCCCATTGCCGATTCATCCTGTACTGGAACAGTAGGCAATAACAGTTCCCTCTCAGACGGGCCGGGGAGTTGTGGCTGATGCCTAACAAACAAACCCTAGTCGTTCTTTCTTCATTTGACGACCCCGAAAATTTTTTCAACAAATCTATTGCTGGTCAGTCAATGGGAACAGGCTCCTAGATCTTGGAACAAATGGGGATCAAAACCAGTATGTCATCGTAGACACTCAGAGTGTGCAGCAACAAACTCGGGTTTGAATTTGAAGTCAAAAGCATCCGTGCGTATGACGCAGGCGTGGTCGATATACCACAGCTTTTTGTGCCGCCGCCACTCGGATTTGACTTGTAGTGGGTGGAGGGACAGCAAAGGCAACGGGACAAAACGTGATAGGGTGCTGTGATGCCACCCTTTCAGAACGTCGTATCGGTTCTATTCAGCGGCTGCGCTTGGAATGAGATCCTAAAGTGACTCGACTCGATGAGGCTCCTACAGCAGATACAGCTAAAGATAGGCCCAAAGGTGAAGGTGGAACGATTAAGTAAGCCCTCGTATAGTTGATAGATGCCACATCCAAACTCCCCGAAATTGAACTGAACTCGACGAACAAAACACCAGCATCAGTAGTGGTGTTTTTGGTGCTTGCCCAAGAACCTTGCCTATGACAGCAATGTCAGGGTTTGCGCTTTACCATAGAGCTTGGGAGAGGTCGAGATCCTCGCTTCTGCCACAGGAGGATCGTGGATGTTAGATTTGACTGGGGATAGAATTCACGGATGCACAAGTTCTGTCGTTTTCAAGAGTAGGTCAGAAGCAATCTTCTAGTTTGTGAAGTTGCATTTTCATATTGATTGAGATCGCTATCCGAAAGAGTCCACTTCTGGCCCAAAGTGAACTCGATGTGTTTCTTATTAGCTCCCCAGACGTTCACAAGAACTTGGATGAAGGGGATCCCTGAAAAGAGTTTTTCTTTTTCTTTGTTTTGCTTCATCTTGAGTCCGACTGCAGGAAAGGAAGACATTGTCAAGTTCAAGAACGATGTAAATTGTAGGTCAATGATAAGACATGGTCAAATGTATAGAAAGATGAATCGATGATTGAGGGGTTAACTCGTGAACTTGTTTTGTAAGCACTATCCAGTGTTCTGACCTATGTCACGATCGTCAACTGCATGACTCTCTGTAATCTACAAAGCATGTGATGCAAGTGCATCATATCTTACCACACTTCACCCAGGCTAACCGGAATCCTGATACTCAGGACATGTCACGGTTGCGAGCTGGGCTTTGGAATCAACATGGAGATGGAGTTCATCGCCACTATCATCATCAAGATGGCTAAAGAATTCGCTGAAACATTCTAGAAAAAAGTTGCCTAACTAGTCATTGATATTGAGTACATGAACTGTGCCGTTCTGGAAGGGTTTTCAGATAAGTTATTCAACAAATTTTATTCTGCTGGACATGGATCATCCAGTTGCCTGGTCTTCACACCCTTCTTGACTTTCCACCGCAACCCATGATCAATGTCTATACTCATGTCTTCATCATAGAAGAGGGCCTTTTCTTCTTCAGGTAGACCAGCAATTTTCAAATTGGTCGAGTGATAACCCACTCTTGCGCGCATTGGATTTGTTCCTCATCAGACAGTGGAGTTCTGAAGCGATGCCATATACCGCCAGCCGTGATTGGGGGATGGACTTCATCATCGTTGGGACCTTCGTAATAAACTCCATCACGAAGCAAATAGCGTAGGTCTCGGTTAAAATCCGTCTTAGCAGCGATATTATTCCATCGTTCGTTCAAAGAGGCACCCGGAGCAGGTAACGTCGCAAGACCCCAATCAATCAGGACTGGGGAATTATCCTTTTCTCGAAGGATGATATTGCGAACGTGGACATCGGAGTGGCGAACACCAAAACGACGGAGCTGCCGCCCCAATTCCAAGACACGTTGCGAAATAGTCTCGGCCTCCTCGAATGTGATTGTAATGCCTGGCCTTATCCTTGCCATCGGAAGCCCAGGGATGTACTCGAGTAGAAGGCCATTGATGTGACTTAGAGATGGATGGGGAGCCGTTGTCATCATGTTGATTTTCGTGGTACCGAAGAAACGAGGGATCAACCCAGAAGCCTGAGCCTCTTTCAAATAACTATATGCCTCGCGCTCCTTGACATGTAAGGCATCATAATATTGCCATGACCTAAATGATTCCATCCACGGTAACAAATCCTCCTCGTCTTGGAGTTCAAAGGATGCTCCATGTCTACTGATATTTGATTGATAGTCCTCTTCTTCTTGAAAATTCCATACGTCAGAGACTCGACGATCTGCCAGTTTCAGTATGAAACGGTCCGGAAGTCCCAAACTATGCATACTAGTCCGTGTACGAACTAGAAGGACAGCAGAGCAAGTAAACGGAGTAAACGCCTTAATGACCTCCACTTCTGCCGCTTTACCTCCTCGAAGCCCAAGCGAAAGGCGATGACCAGGCTGATATACGTCGCTGGGAAACCTTAACAAATTATTTGGTCAAGTGTTTGGGTGGGGCGAAAAATTTGAACCATAACGTACTTAAACCAAACGTTCCGCGAAATGTTCAATGGTATACGTGCGGCGATTTGCATACGCTGTGATAGAACATAATGAAAAGAGATTGTGAAAAGAGGAGACGATTACGTACAGACAGCGTGCGGTATACCATTTCACCTTGTACAATTGATGGTCGATGAACAGCCGCGCGCCAAGATTGAGGAACGGTAGCGGCGGGGTCAAGTTCAGGCTCCGCTTAGATCCCCGACCGTCTCTTACGTAAGTAACGAGGATCAGACACGGTCCGCGAAAATCTTACACGTGGAATACACCTGGCTAGGTATACTGCACTTATATGTCAAGGTCAAAATGCCCCTCAAGTGGGACTCAGGTAAGTCCTACTCTATGGTTGTTGTGACCTGGTCACCTTAGCATGGCCAATGCATGAGAGGGCAAGGGGCAAGAGCACTGCCAGCCAGTAGGGATCTCCCTTAGGCAGAGATATTTCCAACTCTGCTGGACAAATCTCCATTGCCCACTACATCGTGCAATCCTTGTGATCTGGCATAGTAAAACAGGAGATCTAGTGGAACTAGAGTGGTATTAATCTGCTCCTGCATAGATATTGTAAGGAGATGATCACTCTGTGGGTACACCTGGCAAGAGCAGGCAAGGTGCAGGCAATGAGCAAGAGCCAAGGGGCACAAGGGCAGTCAGGAGTTGGGCAAAGAGTGAGGACAGTGAGCTGAGCATAGCAACAATGTTGAAGGATCTTTCAGTCAGATCAATGGATAGACTCTGGTGAACACTGCTATTGTTTGGTCTGAGGATATTCTATCTTGCAGACTATCCTATATACTACATTGCTAAAAATGATGATTACCATAACTACTTCATCTGTTGGTGGTATGTATGGAAGCATAGCTAATGATTAATCTATACTTAATAATGTCCAAGTGTGTGATTCACAGAAGGTGACTAACAAGGACAGAAGGGTGCTGTAAGGGCAACCTCTGGAGGCTGTGGCTCAATCACACAACTGGCAGAGTGAAATCCAAAAGTTTATTAACAGTAGTGGCACAGCAGAAACTGATTACATACATGGCAGAGGAAAATCCAAAGAGAACAAGTTTGGTCTGCCCAGGTGGTTCTTTTGCTCTGTAGGAGCCACAGTGAGTTGGCAGATGGGCTTGAAGCCACCATGTACTGTCAGGGAATTTGGCATGCCCAGGCAGGGTGGCACTGGTGGACCCTAGCTGGTGTTGGGGGACTTGGCTGGGGCTCCAGAGCTAGTATTTGTACATCTGGAGGTGAGTGTTGAGGTTCTTCTGTCTTAGAATGAAGGGCATTGGAAAAGGCAATTTCATTTTCTAGCAACAGACATGAGACCTGTTAGTACCTGGTGACAGAGGCATACACCTCATCCATTGCTCAACTCAAAATCCTCCTCCAGCTCCAGGGGCAATGCACAAGTGCTGATCTCCAAGGTCAACTCTGGTGTTGACTTGTCTGGTGGCAGAGCTCTGGCAGCATGCTTTGCAGCCAACAGTTGCAAAAGGAGTTCCTCCTACTCTGCTGTAGAGAGGTAGCATACCTCCAGACCCAAAGGACAATGTCATGCAAAGTGCCTGGGCTTCTGACATCTCTGGCACAATAGCAGCACAGTGCAGTGCTGTTAGGTTGTGTCCATGTCTATGGGGGTGCCTGGCAGCAGGGGTGCAGTGTGGGGATGGCCAGAGCTGAGGCAGGTGCTGGGTGAGCATGCATGGGGTACCAGAGGCTAGTGACCAGCACAGAGTGCTGCATGGGGTGCACATGGCAGAGCTCCTGTCAAATTTCCATGAGCTGCCACTGATCTTGGGCTACTTTGTACCATGAAGCAATCCTCTTGTCATCTAGGTGGCCCTCTGCAAGGTTGTCAATGCCTTTTATCAGCATGGGGTGCAGGCCATCCCAGAACATGAGCCATAGCTGAAGGCCATTGGGGTAGGCAGCTTGCTCAACTAGTGCCTGGAAGAAGTCAATGTACTTGTCCAGCATTTGCTTCCCTTGCCCATATTTCTCCCTGTCATGTAGCATCAAGGCAGTAGTTTTGGTGGGGTCAAGCAGGAAAAACTCTGCTTAGAAGTCCTCCTTGAAGGTGGCCTAGTCCAGGGAACTTCTGACACCTCTGGGGCATTGGAAGACTTGTAATGTGTAGGTGGAGGCATATCCAGTCTTCATGTATGACAGTACCCAGGCTATTTTCAGTGTGCTAGAGTCAAAGGTGTCTCTGCTGGGGTGGATGTAAGTGAGGCAGGACTGGAGGAAGCATTCCCTGCTAGAATAAGCACCATCATATGCATCTGGGAGTGTAAGGCATGGAATCTGTGGTTATAGGGTCAGTGGAGCTGTGGAGGCAAGTACAGGGTGGTTGGGGTTGGTTCTGCTACTGGGGGAGGTGTGGAGATAGGAGGTAGCTGCTTGAGCAGCACCTGGAGGGATTGGGAGATATGATCAGTGGTTTGATGGAGGGTGGAGAGTTTAGTTGTGTGGTGGGTGAGAGATGATTGCATTAGTTGCTCCTGGTTTCTAGGTGTAGTAGGCAGGTCCAGGCTTTGTATTGTGGGGCTGGAGCCTCCAAGGAGGTGTCTGAGTTGGTGAGCCACAACATAGAGCTCCACAGTGCTTGATCCTGGTGGGGAAGTGACAAATAGAGGCTTGGAGGTTCCTTGTGGCTATGAGGGGCTTCCAGACCAGTTTTTGGAGACTTGTTCTACTGTAAGGGCAACCTCTGGGAGTGGCAGCTCAGAGTCATGCAGCTAGCCAAGGGGAATCCAAAGTATATTGACAAGTAGATGATGTTCCAGTCCCAAGGGGTGTCCTTCCATGTGAGTCAATTGAGAGGTTTGGTGATCCCAGAGTAGTTGTTGGTAAATTGGCAATAAAAGTTAGCAAACCTGAGGAATGACTGTACCTCCTTGACATTCTGGAGAAGGGGCCAGTTGGGAATAACTTCAACCTTGGTGGGGTCCATGCATATGCTGTTGGGAGTGACAATAACTCCAAGGTATTCAACCTCCATTGTGTGGAAGGAGCATTTATTGGGTTTGGTGTGAAGGTGCTATTCTTGGAGTCATTCTAGGATGCAGTGAACATGCTCTGGATGTTTCTCCAATGAATTTGAGTAGATCAGAATGTCATCCAAGTATACAATAACAAAAATGTTGTTCATGTCATGAAAGATATTGTTCATGAAGTACTGGAAAGTGGGAGGGGGGAGTTAGTCATTCTGAAAGGCATCACTAGATACTCAAAAAGGCCATAGCAGTGGAAGGCAGTCTTCCATTCATGCCTCAGAGCAATCCAGACATTGTAGTCACAGTGGAGGTCTATTCTTGTGTAGATCTTGGCACTGCAGAGGTGGTCAACAAGGTCTCCAATTGGGAGTAGGAGGAGGGGATACTAGTTCTTTTTGGTGATTTTGTTGAGTCCCCAGTGATCAACACAGAGTCAGAGAGACCCATCCTTTTTCTTGGCAAACAGGACCAGAGCAGCACCAACAGAGATTGACAGGCATATGAAACCTTTGCCAAGCATGTTGTCAAGGTAGTCTTTCAGGGCCTAGAGTTTGATCTCAGACATGTTGTAGACTTTGCCAAATGAGTGTGAGATGCCTTCTTTGAGATTGATTTTGTGATCATAGGAGCAGTGTGGAAGAAGTCCTTTTGTGCTCCCTTTAGAGAATATGTCAGCAAATTCATGATATTCTGAGGGAACTACTTTGTGTAGGATTTGTTCCTCTGTTTTTTGTTCCAGTGGGGTGGTTTCTGCATGGAAGTATTCTTCTGGTAGGGCTGGCATGATTTGTAGTTGGAAGGCAGGGGTATCATCTTGTAGGATGCATGCAGTGGAAATGGCACCAATGATTTTGATGTCAAGGGCCTTGGGACAATGGGGGTGGGTGATGGAGTGGCAGTGGCTGGGTCTGGAGTTGTGGTGGGGTTGTCTGGAGGGGTCTGGCATTGTTGGTCAGGGTATCATGAGCCTTTGTATCAATTCTGGAGTATATTGGGGAGAAGCCATCAAGTGTTGTTTAAGAAGGACCAAGGTAGAGGCACATTTTCTTCCTTTCTTTAGTTGTCCTTGAGGGTTTGAGTTGCTCTGGGAGGTTGGAGATGTTGGAGTCTGGGGTGGACTGGATGTGGAGAGGAATGGCAGCCACTAAGGTTGCTTTAGGGCTGGGAAATTGCATGGTGAGGTTTCTCCAGTTGATGTTGGAGTTGACATCCTGCAGCCATGGGAGTCCAAGTACAATTGGAGTTGATGAGGGAGTTGGGTGACAAGAAGCCAGACCTGGAACCTTAAGTCATTATTGAGAATGAGGGCACTGTTGTGGTATTGGGTGATTCCAGTTGAGGTGGGGCTTCTGTTAAAGAGTTGGAGCTTGAGGGTTTGTTGAGGTTGTTGCAGCAGAGATTGAGCCAGTTGCTGACAAAGATGCTAAAGGCACTGCTGTTGACAAGGGCAGGGAGGACCATTGGAGAGCCATTGAGCCAGACATTGATGATGAACAATTGTGCAGACTTCAAGCAGAGCTGCAGGGGAGTCTGGGGAGCTTCTGTTGTATCTTTGGGGTTTTTGGAGGGGGGTGAGACATTGAAGGGAACTGGTCTGGAGTTGGTTGGGCTATCACAGTCAAGGCAGAGGGTGAGACTGGGCCAGTCAATGTGGGGATTGGTAGAGCAAAGCCATGAGAAACTTAGAATGATGGGGGTGGAGATGTGTAGTCTGATGACTAAGCATTGGAGGTCCTGGCATTGTCCATTGGCAAAGGTCACAGTCATCTCCATGCAGTGTGTGATGTCTTTGATGGAGGTGGGATTGCCATCAAAGAGTTTGAGAAGGATTGGAGTGGGGAGACATTAGAGGTATTGGAGGGCAAGCACTGCTAAAGATTTGTCAATAGAGTTGTTGGTGGCACTGCTGTCAACCAGAGTGGAGATGGAGTTGATGGAGAAGAGGTGGGTGGTGTGGAGGAGGAGGGTATGGGAGGAGTGGGAGGGGAGGTGTGCTGGGAGGTTGTTCAGAGAGAGTACCATTGCATGGAGGAGTGCAGCCAGGGTGGAAAAGATGTTGATGTCTGATCCATGGTCTAGTACATCTTTGAGACCTAAACTGCTGACTTGTTTTCTATAAATGATAGTTACAGTCTTCTCTGTTGATAGTCCATATGGCACATCCCATCACCTAGTGTTTAGGACAACTACCAATGAAATGTCCTTGCTCACCACATAGGATGCATGTGCCCTCCTTCTATTACTTCTCCTGAGCTTCCTCCAGTACATCAATCCAAGGCCTGTTCCAAATCTTTTTTGTGCATAGGGCCTCTTGATTGTCAGCAAAGTCCAGAGTGTTGACAAGGTTCTGAAAGTCATTGTGGTTGGCATCCAGGGGCTCTGGAGCTTTGTGGAGGTTGGTAGCATTGAGTTGGGCAGGTGGGCAGGGTCCTGGGGGTTGATTGACACTGGGGGGTTCTTGGCCTTGAGGGAAATGGGGTTCAGAGTTGGCAGAGTTAGTGGGGAACATAAGTAAATTGTCATTGGTTGCTCCAGCCTGCTAGTTGGGTGCTGTGTTTTTGCTCTGATCTTCCCAGTAGCATTAATAGACCTGTATAATTGGTGCTTTGTACCCATCATATGTGGTTTGCTTGGGGGTGGGCAGTGAAACTGGCAGGTGAAACTGGCAGGGGACAAGGGGGGTTGTTAGGGAAGAAGCATCAAGGTGCTCCAGAGCTTATGAGTTGATGCAAGGAGCTGGGGCATTTTGGCAGGGCTGGGGGGCATTGCCATAGGGAGTGCAAAGGTTGAAATGGGGGGGTCTGTCTTGGAGAGGGCTGTTGCATGGAGTGGGTTTGTTGCTGGGGTTGCCAGGTTTGTCAATGTAGGAGAGAGTTTAATTGTCATTGTTGATGCATGGAGGTGGCCTCTGAGTATGGGGCTCAGGGATGGTGGGTTGGTCCCAGGTATGGAAGGCACTGGGAATGGAGTTTGCCTGGGAACTAGTGGAGAGAGCTAGGGCAAGAGTGGCAGGTTGTTCAAAGGGTCCCCCAGCAGGGTTGAGGTTCCTCAGGATGTTGGATGCAGCATTGAGCTCTTCTTGCTGATGGAGAATGGGGGATGGAGCTTTGCTTGGTGCTCTGGTGAGTTCCTCTCATTGTACATGGAAGGAGAAGGCAGGGTCCAGAGGATCTCAAACTGATGGGGGTTTGGGCTGGTATAGATTTCTTTGACCAGAGAATAGAGCTTGTTCTGGAGATTGGTGTCAATTCCCAAGGTGCCTTGCATAGTTTTGGGAAGGTTTCCTTGCAAATAGCATTTGTGAAAATTGAGGAGGCAATCTGCCCAGACCTCCAGAATTGCTGGGGTGTTGTGGTAACCTAAGCTGACAAGGAGGGCACAAGTGCATTCTGCAAACTCCACAGAGAAGAGGCAGAGGTAGTGGAGGACTTCATTGTGCTGCTGGATGTAGGCTTCACCTCATTGCTGTCTGGAAAAAGAAGGGATTTGAGTGGAGAATGGCAATCAAGAGGGTGAATAGTTATCTAGTTGCTCTGGAGGAGCTGGGGCTGCAGCAGGGATGGTATACACATAACAGTGAGTGGATGGAAGGTAGGCAGGGTTGGGTGGTACTGGGGTGCTCCAGGAAATCCTCTGGGGTACATGTGAGAGTAATTGCCATTGGCAGAGAATGTTGAGGAGCAGTGCTAGCCTGGGAGTATTCCCACACTGATGGAGGAGGTGTAGAAGGCCTGGTTTGGGCCTGGGGTCTAGTGATGGGGAACATAGTGATCTGCAGGTGAGCCTGGATAGAATGGTAATAAGACCTATTTGTTGCTGAGCACTATTTTTGGCATTTCTGATTGGACAGCAGCTGATTATATTGATATGGCACAAGTCACAATACAAGTCACAATACTCAGCACATGAGGCCTAGCCCCAAAGTCTGAAATGACATAGCTTTTGCACAGGATGTTAGCAACCACAAGACTTGTTGATCACAAGCTGAATTATGTGGAGCCTGGACTTTGGGTCTAGAACAACAAGGCTGAGACCTTTTCTAGCAATGGTTGCTAGCACCTTTCCCGGCAACAACACTGCCTTCTCTCCGAAAATGGACATATTGACAGTTGTGTGATTTTTTTTTTTTTTGGGGTGGTACCACTATGAATAGTAGACAGTTCACAAAGTCAACCTCTAAAATCTGGGGTGTTCAGCTTGTTACCTGATTTTAAGTCTGGAGCCACTCCAAAGGAAATGCTCTTACACACATCTGTGTGGGACTCAGCCCTTCAGCCTATACCCACTAAAACCTCTGCTGCCTTTCTCCATGACTTTAGAGGGTCACTATCTCTGGGCAGAATGTATTTCCATGTGTTGTGGACTTTATTGACTTTTATTGCTTTGTTGCCCAGTTTTTCTTTATCTGTAGTCAAGCAGTCTACTTTAAGTCTCCTTGTTATTGCTGCATTAAATTTGTTTAGCACTTCCTTCCTGCTTGGGAGTCTTGTGGAGTCAGCCTCTCTTGTGATCCTCCATTCACATTGTATTTTCCATATTAGATGTGTGGCTTCTGAGACCACTATAGTTGAGAAACATTTTGCTTCTGTTTATTTCCTGCCATCCTCAGTAGGTCTTGAGATCATTACACACCCCAGTTGTTTTCCAAGGGTGGGTTTTGTGAATGGTATTTTCCTCAGTGTGTGCAGCTTCTTTGTCATTTCCCACACCTCCCTCTGTCTTGATACTTCACACTCTGTTAGGATGTGTTCAAGTGTTTCTGTTGTCCCACATTGCCTACATAGGGCCCTGTATTCATATTCAGGTATATTTTCCCAGTACTTTCCAATCTTGTATGCATTATGCATGGCTTTCCACAGGAAGGCCCTGACTTCTCTTCTCATGGCTTTGTCTTTCAATGACAGCCATATTCTATTGTCAGTTGGTGCTTCATCATTTGTGGTTTTCACAGCCCATCTAGTCATGTCAAGGTGTGTCACTGTCCCTCTTCTGTGTGGGGTCTCCAGGTTCTCAATGATTCCTTTGTATATGATTGCTTGTGACACTGCAGCAAGTTTGGCCCCCTGGATATTGAAGGCAGTTGGAATTTTGAGGTTGATGGATGGGTCTGGGTTGGGTTCTTGGGCTCCTTCATCTACAAGGGCATCTGTGCCATCATTTCCTTCCACACCTGAGTGCAGGACCCTGCTCACCTGCTCAACTCAATGTCACTGACCTCCATGAAGCTTTGGAGCCTCTGGATGCCAACCCTGGCAATTCCCAGGACCCAACAATACTCCAGACCCTATGAAAGACTAGGAGGCCCTATGTGCAAACAACATTTGGAACAGGCTCTGGATCAACATACCAGAGGAGACTTAGGAGAAGCAATGATAGAAGAGCACATGCATCTTATGTGGTGACCAGGGACAATTGGTAGCTGCCCTAAACACCAGGTCATGGGACATGCTGTATGGACTATCAACAGTGAAGACTGCAATGACCAGTTTACAGAAAATAAGCCAGTAGTTTACATCTTGAACATGCACTAAATTGCAGATCAGACATCAACATCTGTTGGTGTGCTGCTTGTGTCACAGTGGAGCAGGGATGGGATCAAGACTGGGTCACAGCACAGCTGGAGGAAGGGCAGAGGAGAAGAGTGTTGGGGTGGGGCTCCAGGGTAGAGGGAGGGGGTAGCATGGGGCAGTCCACAATGAAGGTCAGGCCCCTACAGGGCAAGTGGAGGGAGAGGGTCCCCTTGATGCATGACAAGGGGAAGTGGAGGGTGTCCCCATTGCCAGAGGTGGGGCCAAGCAAGTGGGCACAGGGCAAGCAGGTGATGGCAGAGCCCCCAGGTCTTCAGGTGTGCTCCTCCAGCTCTGGGGCCCCCATAGAGCAGCCCATGAAGACATTGTGGTCAGTTGTGGAGGCTTTTCTGTGTTGTTGAGTCAAGGAGTTGGAGCAGTCATTGGCAACCTGCAAGGAGGAGACTCAGAGGATTGGGGAAGTTTGGGACATGATGCAGAGGGAGCAGGACAAGGTGCAGAGGGATAGGGATGCAGCACAGAGGGACAAGGATGTGGCCATGGGGATGGCCACAGAGCAGTTGTCCCAGCTCCAGGAGTTGCATGTATGAGTGGGACAGTAGGAGGCACAGGCAGAGATGGTGGCACAGCAGTTGGAGGGGTTGGAAACATGGGGGGGTCAGGGGTTACCCAACATAGGGGTCCCCTGGGCTATGGCAGAGAGAGCATGGAGGTGGGAACTAAATTGCAGATCAGACATCAACATCTTCCCTACCCTGGCCACATTCCTCCATGCAATGGTACTCTCTCCAGACATCTTCCCAGCACATCTCTCATTGCACTCCTCCTACACCCTCCTCCTCTGCACCAACCTCCCCTTCTCTGCCAACTCTATCCCCACTCTGGTTAATAGTGGTGCCACCAACAACTTCATCAACAAATTCCTGGCAGCACTTGCTCCCCAACACCTCTAGCATATCCCCACCCCCATCCTCCTCAAGCTCTTCAATGGCAATCCTACCTCCACCAGAGACATCACCCACTGTATGGAAATAACTGACCTTTGCCAACAGATGACAACAGGACCTCCAGCTACTAGTCACCAAGCTACATGCCTCTGCCCCCATTGTTCTAGGCTTTTCATAGCTCTATACCACTAATCCTCACATTGACTGGCCCAGCCTCACCCTCCACCTTGACCAGAATAGTCTGATTGACTCTGAACCAGTCCCCTTTAATGTCTCACCCCACTCTGAGGACTCACAAGACACTACTGACATTCCCTGGACCCCTCCATAGCTCTGTTCAAAATCAGCACACTTGTTCATCATCAACATTTGACCTGACAACTCTCCAACAACCCTCCCCACCTTCATTGACAGTGGAGCCTCCAGCACCTTTGTCAGCAACCAGCTTGACCTCTCCCACAACACCCTTGACAAACCTCTCAAGCTCCAACTCTTTGACAAAAGCTCCACCTCAACTGGAATTACCCAATACCAGGACAACTCCCTCACACTTGACAATGACTAAGGATTCCAGGTCCAGCTTGTTGTTACCCAGCTTCTAGAGTCAACTCTGATTGTGCTTGGACTCCTTTGGTTGCAGGATGTCAACTCTGACATTGACTGGAAGGACCTCTCAATGCAGTTCTCAGGCCCTGAAGCAAGTCCAGCAGCCACCATTCCCCTTCACCTCCAGCCCCCCTCAAACTCTGATATCTCCAACCTTGACTCCAACAGGTCTGGAACAACCCAAACCCCTACAACCCTCAATGATGACCAAAAAAAGGAGGAAAACATACCCCTGCTCCAGTCTCCCTTGAACAACTCCTGGTAGCTTCCCCCCAACATCTTCAGGAATCAATACAAGGGCCTGCAGTACCCTAACCAATGACACCAGACCACTCTAGACAACCCTGCCACAAACCACCACAACCCTGCCACCACTCCAATGCCCACTCCCATCAATACAGAATGTCTGTACATTAATATTATTGGTGCCATTCCATTTGCATGCATTTTGCAAGACAGAACCCTCACTTATCAGCTTCAAATCATGCCAGCCCTACCAGAGGAACACCTACATGCAGGGACTACCCTCCCATTGGAACAAAAAACAAAGGGTCAAATCCTACATGAAGTGGTTCCTCCAGAGTATCATGAATTCACTGATGTGTTCTCTGAAGGAAGTGCAAAGGAACTTCCCCACATTAATCTTACAATCATAAAATTGATCTCAAAGAAGGCACCTTCCTCCCTTTCAGCAAGATCCAAAACATGGTTGGAAATCAAACTCTGGGCCCTGAAAGATTACCTTGCCAATATGCTCAGCAAGAGTTTCATATGCTCCTTAATCTCTGCTGCTGGAGCCCTGGTCCTGTTTGCCAAGAAGAAGGATGGATCTCCAGATTGCTCCAGGACATGAATGGAAGACCACCTTTTATACCTGCTATGTCCTATTTGAGTACCTAGTAATGCCTTTTGGAATAACCAACTCCCCTGCTACTTCTCTGCCTCAATTGACTTGGCACAAAGCCCAATGCCCTCACACAGAGGTGAACATGTATACAAAGAAGGTGTTTAGGCTGAGCAGAATGCATTCAACCATCAAGTGGTAATTCCCCCTGACCATTTGCATGCTGTGCCAATTATAAATGAAGAAGGGATCCTCCACCAAATCTAAAATGCACCTCCAGACTCGTTCTTCACCCAGCATGACGCCCATAACAACCCTGCTGATGAACCAGCAGCTGACCAACCCTTCATGCTGTTTCCAGACCATTGACTCCTACTCTAGGAAGGACATATTTATGCTCCAGACCACAAGTCCATTTGCCTTAACATACTCTAGCAGCACCATGATCACAAGCTCCAGGGACACCCAGGAATTCATAAGACTCTCCAACTCATTTCTAGGACTTACTTTTGGCCAAGAATGAAGAAGGACATCATGCAATATGTAAGGGCCTGAAAACCATGCCTCTGGGCCAAGTGTTGAGATCATAGGTGCCAGTATTGCTTCACAATGCAGACATTGACCATCACATGATCATTAGTTTATTTTTGCCCCTGGTCGTCTCATGTTCTCTATCTACTGAACACGAGACGCCAGGTATGTGTACTATGTTAACTTACATCAATACTATCTACTGAACATGAGATGCCAGATGCTGGACCATAGTCTACAGCTCATCAGAATACAAGTCTGATCCCTCGCACATAATCAGCTGCTACAGGTTATGGGCCCCGGCCCCCAGACTTATTCAGAAGATCAATCTGTTTTAGCTCCATTACTAAATGTAGAAGCACTTTGCGTTCACATCTTACACATCCACACTCTCACATTCTCAGTGCCTATCAACTTTGGCCCATTAGCCTCACATGGAAGAATCACTTCGATCCCCAATGTCCAAACTCAGCGTGATCAAATATGCTGAGTGGGAAAGATCCATGTATGCACACCTAATGTCAATAGGAGCATCACAAATAGCAACTAGCAGAGAAACTGAGCCTGAGGACCACCACAACTTGGACTCTGCTCAGGCAATCCAGTCCTATCAGATCTGTCATGAGAAAGCCGCCAGTGAAATCTACCAGTGGCTGAATGAAGGCAACAGGATGCAAGTCAACGCCATCCGCAAAGACCCCGCTGCAATGTGGCTGAAGCTTAAGGAGATACACTCAAAATCAGCCCCAAATGCGTGTTTCAACTCCCTCAGCAATTTGTTCAATATTAGGCTATGAGATGGCAAGTCACTTGTTGATCTATGCATGCGTGTTGAGGAAACAATGCAATGGATTTGGGCGCTTCATCCACTGGCCATTGTTGGGCCCAGTGGACTGACATCTCTGGGATACACTCTCGAGATGCTTGACAACGAGTTGTCGACCATGGCAATGTTGTGCGTACTCCCATGCAAAGAATATGCAGCATTCATTTCCTCAGTGTTGTTACTCAATGGCCTGACCAAGGAAACCATTCTAAAAGCATTTCAAACTGAGGAGACCCAGCAACGCGCCACCAGAGAAGAAGTGGATGCTGTTGCTGCCACTGCTGCCTGCACAATTTCCTGCTATATCTGCGATGGACCACACAAGGTGCAAGATTGCTCCAATCTCCCAACAGCATGTGAGAATGCAAAGAAGACTGACACTGGTGCCAAGCCCAAAAAACATGGAAATCGTCATGGCACTACGGCCGATGCAGCCAAGGCCGCCGACACTCCCAAGGTTGAGGAGGGCTGTGATGGACCTGCTGTCAAAGTGGAGGTAGCTGTTTGTCAATCTGCTACCTCACCTTTCTCACCATCTGACTTGCTGTGGAACACAGACTCAGGCACCTCGGCACATATGATGCCTCATCACAAATGGTTCTCCCCAGACTCTTTCAAGCCATGGAGAGTCCCGATTTACCTTGCAAATAACATGGTCGTCTATTTCAAAGGAAAAGGGGATGTCTTGATCAGGCCGGCAGGGAAAAATAGGAATGGGGGAGCTCTCAATAATGTTATTATTACCAACATCCTGTTTGTACCCAAGTTAGCCAACAATCTCCTTTCCATCACTACTCTCAGCATGCATTGTGGCTTCACAGTAATGTTCCGTGGTTGGAAAGTCTTCTTCAACATTGCTGGCAAATCAGTTTTTTTGGCTACTATAGACAAGACACTTACATCATATATAGATGGCAAAACACTTATCCCGTCACTGCACATTGCTAAGGTAGCAAGCGCAGGCCTGACCTCATCTCCCATGATCAAGAAGAGTTTATTGCATCGATGTATATGTCACTTAGGCACAGAGCGCCTAGAGCAACTCATCAAGAAAGATCTTATAGCAGATTTGAAAGTCAAACCAATGTCACCCCTCCCTAGTGTTTGTGAGCCGTGCCTCCAGGGCAAACAGCATCAAGCATCTTTTCTGCACACATCTGATCGAGCTGTTGAGCTGCTTGGAAGGATTTTCACTGATGTACACAGCCCCATGCCTATCAAAGGTCACCAATCTAAGTACAGATGGTGGTGTACTTTCATTGACGATAAAACATGCTGGATGGAGACATACATTATGAAACATAAGAGTGAAATGTTTGGAGTGTTCAAGGCATACAAGGCACTCATCAAACAGCAGACTGGAGCCAAAATCAAATGTCTCCACCATGACAAGGGCAGCAAATATATCTCAACCAAATTTCTAACATTTTGCAAGACCAAAGGCATATGACTTGAATTTATGAATGCCACTATACCAAAGCAGAATGGCACTGCTGAACACCTCAACAGGACAATTGGGGAAGCAGTTATGTCCATGCTGGCAGAGGCAAACCTGCTGGACAGCTTCTGGCTATATGCCCTCAATGTGTACAGGCATGTGCACAACTGCATCCCCACGTCTGTGCTAGTGCAGGACACAACACCATTTGAGCAATACAAGCTGAGGAAGCCGTGCATTGGCCACCTGCAAGTGTTTGGATGCACAGCATATGTGCTTATAGGATGAGATAAATGACACAGCCTACAGGGTCACACTCAGTCTGGTGTTTTCATTGGATACACCAACAATTATGTGGGCTGGCATGTCTATATTCCAAGCACAAAGAAAATTGTCATCTCATGTGATGTTATCTTCGACGGAACTTGTTTTCCAGGCCTGAAGCTAGCAACTCACCAAATGCCACCGCTCATGAATGCATTCGACTCCCTAGAAGACTACACACCATACAATTCAGATGACATCATCACACCAATCCTTCCACCCCCGCCTGTCCCGCCAGTGCCTGGAAAATGTGCATTTGACAATGATGAACTGCTTGCTGACCTTGATACTGATATTGAGTCAGATGCTGCTGAAACAGTGGGAGTAGACGTACAGCACAGTCAAGACCAACAAGTTTTGGTGGGAGTGGGCAACAGTGCTGACCCGCAACTACCAGTGCCACAGAGCACAAGGAAGACTTGTCAGCCCAGGCCTCTGCCACTCCCATGTAAACCCAGCCAACACATACATTTCTGAGCCCATAGTCCAGATGCAGAGTATTGTGATGCTCTACTTTGCCAAGAGAACCAAGAATCACCTCTTATATGCAAGCCACCACTGCCGCTGCTGCCATCACCATACCCAGAGCCCCCACTGGAGCAGCCTCTGTGGAACATTGATGTTGTGGACGCCAACGAACATGGAGAGCAGGAGGTAGCCCTTGTCCTGAATGTTGATTCAGATGATGCCTTACTTCTTCCTGGCCGCACTTTTGTTGAACATGGAGCTGACTTTGGGGGGTATGATGCACTCAGCACAAATGCCACAATGGCTTACAAGGTTGGCACACACAATATGAATCCTTGTTCTTACAAAGAGGCGATGGCGAGCAACAATGCAGCGGAATGGCATAAAGCCATGTGTGACAAAATGAACACATTGAAGAGCAGCGGCACCTGGTGGCCAGCATACCTGCCCACAGGCTGCCATGCAATTGGCTTGCAATGGGTCTGCAAGGTGAAACACCTTCCCAATGACACCATTGACCGCTTCAAAGCTCATCTCATTGCACAGGGTTTCAGCCAGCAGCCAGGTGTTGACTTTGACAAGATGTTTGCTCCAACAGCCCACTGGGCTGCAGTTCAAACAGTCCTTGCTCTAGCAGCTGTCGATGATATGCATCTTGAGTCAGTTGACATTTCCTCAGCCTTCCTGCATGGGATCGTGGACATGGAGTTGTATATGAAATTCCCTGAGGGTTTCCCTGAGGATGTTCTGCCTGACATAAAACACCAGCCTGGCAAAGGTGATGTGTGTGCTAAACTTCTCAAGAGTATCTATGGACTGAAGCAGGGAGCAAACCTCTGGCATAAATGCATGCATGAAGTTTTCTTGAGCATAGGCTTCTCTCACATCACCTCTGATCCCTGCATATATGTATACATTCGGAACAATGTCCGCATCATCATCCCTATCCATGTTGATGACATGACTCTAGCCTCCAAGTCCAGACCAGCCATCCTTAAAGTCATTGCGGAGTTGCGAAAGTACTTCAAGCTTCATCATCTCGGCCCCACCACAGGCCTGCTCAGCATCGTGGTCACACAAGACAGGCCAAACCGCAAGCTTTGGATCAACCAGAAATCTTATGCTATCAAGGTCCTTTCAGTTTCAACATGCTGGATAGCAAAGCGGTTGTCACCCCCCTTGCACCAGGCACGAGGCTTTCCAAAGCAGACTCACCGAGTACCCCAGAAGAAGTCAAGGAAATGCATGCTGTGCCTTATGTGCAGGCCACTGGGGCTCTGCTCTATCTAGCTATGTGCATGCAGCCCGACATTGCTTTTGCAGTCAGTATGCTCTGTCGCTTCAATGCCTGCCCTGGACCTAAGCACTGGCAAGCTGTCAAGCATCTGCTTCGATATGTCTGCAGAACACTTGACTATAAAATCGAGTACTCTGCACATGCAGTGGCCCTGCCCCCATCCCCCTTTATCACTTTTGCCAACACTGACCATGGTGGCAACCCCAATACCGGTCACTCCACCACTGGTTCTGTCTTGATGGTGGCCGGCGGCGCCGTCAGCTGGATCTCCCAACAGCAGTCTGTCATCGCCCTCTCCACCACCGAGGCTGAGTTCATTGCTGCAAGCGAGACCAGCAGAGAACTCTGTTGGTTGCATAATTTCCTTGCTGACATAGGCATGCCACAATCCTTGCCTATGGTCCTAAATATTGACAATCAGTCCGCAATTTCAGTCTCAAGGCAGCCCAAACACATGGGTCACTTAAAGCACCTCGATCATCATTGGTTCTGGCTACACCAAGCTGTATATGATGGTAAACTCAAACCCTACTATATCCCCTCTGAAGACATGGTAGTCAACCTCCTAATGAAACCCCTGGCCTGCCCCCTTGTTGACAAGCTATGCAAAGCCATGGGCATCATCAGGGAGTTCTCCCAGATTGATCTCTGAGACATTGTGGGCACTCCATCAGGTGGGAGTGTTGAGATCATAGGTGCCAGTATTGCTTCACAACACAGACATCAACCATCACATGATCATTAGTTTATTTTTGCCCCTGGTCATCTTGTGTTCTCTATCTACTGAACATGAGATGCCAGGTATGTATACTACGTTAACTTACATCAATACTATCTACTGAACATGAGATGCCAGATGCTGGACCATAGTCTACAGCTCATCAGGATACAAGTCTGATCCCTCGCACGTAATCAGCTGCTACACCAAGGTACCCTGCCATTGCTCCTATGGCCTATTGAAGCCCCTCCCCATTGGCCACTGTCCCTGGTTCTCAATGTAAGAGCAACCTCTGGAGGCTGTGGCTCAATCACACAACTGGCAAAGGGAGATTTGAAGTTCATTCAGCACTGTACAGTGTCTACAAGTATAATTACACACCTGGCAAAGGTTTATCAAAAGAGAACAAGTCTGAGGAACTTCCTAGGCCAAATCCCACACTCTAGGCCTTTGGACTCATGGGACACAACTGTATAGTAGGACAAAAAAGTCACATGACCACTGTGCATGTGAGTTGTCCTGGTTACTCATGTGTTGTCATGTGATTACTGTGCATGTGAGTTGACTTGTCAACAAGTCACATGCTAACACAATCACAGAAATCTGAAACTGGAAACAGCAGACAGGGAATGCACAGAAGAATGAAGGGAGACAATAAGGAGAGAGACTGGACAGAGGGCAAATGGGACATCCCCTGACATCACTCCCCCTCTAGCATGTAGCATCTCAATGCACTGGGTAGTCATCTTGGTCCCTTCATGGTGGAAAGAAGGTAGGGCCTTTAGCATACTAACTCAAGCTCCCAACAAGCCTATGCCAACTGCACCCAGTCTTCAATGTTGTCAAGCTGTTCCCAGCTCCAGAAGATCCAATTCCTGGCTGCCACCCTAAGCCATCCCTTTCTCTGCAGATCCAGCTAATCTGAGGAGTGTCTTATTCACTTGGGCACTTGAGTATCCAACCATGTCTTGTATCTCAGGCAATTATCAGTAACAGGAATAAAGTTATTTGCTCAATGGCTTTGAATGAGTCTTGAGCCTTCTTCATGCCCTATAAACTACCAGGTTGATTGTTGCTTCAGCCATCCAAGTAACACCAAATCTCTAGTGCATATTGGATCAAATCAAGAGCTACTACTCACTGATGTGATTGGAGGCCACCTTGACATTTGTGCTCTATTTGGTCATGTCCTGACCTTTCTCTAGCTTGGCATTACTTTCTGTTCTGAACTTCTTTCAAATAGATTTGTTGCTGTCATTTACTGACTTCAAGTATTAAGCTTCAGGCTTCACCACAATTCTGGGCTACCCAGCCTTATGAATCCTAATGAGGAGCAGTAATGAACTTTGGATTTGAGCACTCCCTGACCCCTACCAAACTCAATTAATTATTTCCTTGGCCAACCAAGTCAGCACTATGGAGTTGTTTCCCCTTCTCTCCACCTTAGTACTTCTTCCTCCCCTGAAGGCTTACATCAATTTGAAGGTCTGACAAAGCACATATGATATCATCCTTGACTCTGTGTGTTCTCTGGTAACACTCTAGATCAATTAAATAACTGAGATTGGATGTCCACAAACTAACAATAGGAGTACAAGATAGAGATGGCTCATGTGATCAGTACAAGATGGCCTACTTGTTCAACTGTCTTTTGATGAGAAGTTCAGAAGCTGGCTGTGAGTTATGTGTAACTATTCAATCTTCCCCAATACCATGATCTGAAATGGGATCCAAGATGTGCCTCCACAATTGATCATTTAATTAGGTGGATAGACTTTTATTCTTACAACAGAGCAGGCCAATTAGGTACAAATTCCTGCTCATACATCAATAAAGGTGCTCAGGGTAAATCTGATAATGCTTCAGGACCCCTATCAACAAAAGTTTGCTTCAATATCCACAAATGCTTTCCAGAGTTTTCCTTGTGTGTATGCTTGAAGCTCTCAGATTGTGAATAACCAATACATACTAACAAATTGGTAGACCTTCTTAGCCACTCTCTTCATTATGGGTGCTATGTCCACCCCAGCCATTATGCCATTTATTACCCAGGCCAGTGTCACTATCATTCAAAATCCCAATGGAGATGGAGATTCTTGTATCTATTCCCAACCAAGTTCACTAGGAGCCATTGTTGAATATGCCAGTACTACTAAGTGGAAGTGATTTAAGTCAGATGGAAGTAATTTGAGTCAGGTGGGAGTAATCTAAGTCATAGCAAGAAGTGATCTAAGTCATGGGAAAGCAATCTGGAACAATGAGAAACAATTCTGTAAATGATCTGGGACAGGTGGAAGTGATCTAGGCCTGTGGGAATGATATGGAACAGGAAAAGCAGTCCTAGGAGTGGCTAAAACCTGGATGTGGCTGAAACAGGACTGTACCTGAGATCTGGGGGTGGGGCTGAGATCCAGAGAGGAACTGTGTAGAATATGAGGTTGGATAATGGTGAAGGGAAGGGGGAAATGGTATGGGTCCTGACAATTCCCATGCTGCTTCCAATCACCCATACATACCCCATGCCTTAAGGGTCTTGACACTGAAGGGGGGGTGATGTCACAACCCATCTTCAGAGCCCCAGACCTCCCTCTGAACAGTCCCAATGCCCCAAGGTACCTGCCAATGCCCCCTCAACCCACCCCAACCTTTGTCAACCCACTGGTGCCCACCTTGGCAAGCTCCAATGCCTTTTTGGCAAACCCCAGCACCTCCTCCAGTGGGCACTGTCACTCCCCCAACCCCCACCAAGCTCCCAGGCACTTCCAACATTGCCCCTGGCCCTTGACATATATCATGCATCATGGACCCACACCAATGTGTCATTATGGGCTGCCCATCATCATGTATCTGCATTGATGTATCACTGCAGCCTGCTGTCAGATCGAAGCCAACACCCATCAAACCTGCATGGCCCTGATGAACCCTGCTATCAGACTCACAGTTCCTGGAAGAGGTCCTGCAGCTAGTACTTATATCATAGAGTAATATCAGTTGCAGTAAGCTTAATATTACTTATGTTTGTGCCCCATATCTATCTTGTCATCCTAGTCTCTGTCTTGTATTGTTTCAATCATATCTTGTTCTTGTCTCAATCTTGTCTCAACTCCATCTCATCTTGCTTATCTCAGTTTCCCCTCTTGTGTGCCTGATTATCTCAACTCTATTTCCATTCCAATCTCCATTCTTATCTGTGTAAATGTGTACTATTTCTCTCAGCCCCAGACCTTGTTCCACATTTAGCCCAAGGACCCATCACTCTGTATCTAATTCCACATCAACCCCTGGTCCCACTCTCTTTGCTTGTATGACCAAAGCAACTCCTACCTTCAGCCTTCCCCAGAGTTCCCCAGACTTAATCAGGTCACTCTCCAGGCTTCCCCTTGTAAGTATCTCATGTCCAGAACTTGCCAGAACACCAGATTATACATGTAGGATGTTGTGTCTACCTAGTAAGGACTCACCCAGTGGATCTGAGCCTCCATGGTCAGCATAGTGCACAGTGGAGCTAGACCTATCCCTGGCACATACACCTCCCACTAGGGAGCAACTGTTGCACTCCTCCACTTTTACAAGCTGTGTACATTCAGGTGCAACATA
The DNA here is from genome assembly GCA_018296165.2 of Termitomyces sp. T153. Taxonomy (NCBI): domain Eukaryota; kingdom Fungi; phylum Basidiomycota; class Agaricomycetes; order Agaricales; family Lyophyllaceae; genus Termitomyces; species Termitomyces sp. T153. The sequence continues at coordinate 34,523 of JACKQL020000163.1, read as the reverse complement.
TCTTTTATTGTAGGCAGTGTCCCATTTGAACACCACTCCCTGATCATCTACAAAGGACTGTCCAAAGTCTTACAAGTTACCATTCCAAAAATTCTGTAACATGATTTGATCTTCCCAGGTCAATACTTTGTGTAGATCCAGTGGGTCTACATTGCACCATGGGCTGTTCAACTATAATGACAAATCTGGCATCTATCAATGCCAGGTCAGTTGCTACAAGCATTCCCAACATACCTTGTCTCTGAAAGTATACTGCAGCCTGCCTTGCCACATAATCCCACAGCATTTCACCAAGCTGTTGTGGTGCTTGCAACATTTTCAGTGCCTCATTGCCTGGGAAAAGTGGGGGGTAACAATTCACTCCCTGAAGATGGTGATGGCACTGCTCAGGATGTCTGGGATCCTTGCAACCTACTGCCTCCTGTGCCAAAAAGATCATGTAAAGTTCCATGAACTTTATGGGATTAGTTGGAATTATCCCATCTTCAAGCAATCACCAGATCACTATATGCCTAGCTACTCTTGCAGCTAAGCACTGGTGCACTGAGGCTTTGGTGACCTCAACATGGCTCTGCCAGAACACTGACACCCTCCAACAGAGGATGTCATCTGGGTCAGCCTCACCATCAGTATCAGAGGTGTTGTGCCCTGTGTCCTGTGAGACTCACCATCAGTACTCCTCATCAGAGTGACTAACAAAGGAGACTCTGGGTGTTCTTCTGCAGTCAGTGGAAAAGATCTCAGACCCTCCACCCACAGTGCAGTGGGCACATACAAGGGATTTTTTCCCTTGCTTGCTGTCATTGCTGCTCCTTCCAGCTCTAGCTTCAGGTATAACTGGGCAGAGGGCACTTTGGTGCCCTTGGTGGTGATGCCAGCACAACCAGCTATAGCTGCTTAAGCAGGAGTGGTAGCTGGGAGCCCTCTTAGCATCACACCACTTTTTCTCCCCACACCATGAAATGATGTGGCAAGAGCTGACATCTCATGTGGAGCACTATGCAGTGCTCCATTGATGATCATCATGTTTCATTTTATTTACTTTAAGACCTATTTTGCACATGAACAATCATGTCCTTAGGTGTGGTAATTACAGACACATCTAGTAGGTACTCTGGCCAGATACCTTTTCAAGTACCCCAGTTATGCCTCATAGCTACTTTACTACAATTTGATCCCATCAAAGTTCATACTACTTCCCACTTTAGAAATCCCCACTTATCTGCTGCTAACATGCCCTCCCAATTTCTAAACCCAGTGCTGGTTCAGCACTAGGCCCAAACTGACCTTTCATGGTCATGATTGTACCCATTGCAGAAGGTGAACATCAAAACTTTCAGCATTCTGATCATAACTAGTGGCAGTGAACTGCTTTCCAGAAGTTTGGCTTCTGCTTCACAAGTGAGTCAACACTCATTTGACTTAAAAAAAGATGTAATGTTTCAGTTATGGGTCACACAGCTGACAGTTCACACCTCATAAGTCAAAACCAGTCATGATCTTGTCTACAAAGTATGAAGTAAGGTGTTGCCTTACACAAGTAAAGTAGATAGGGTTTCTAGTAGGCATCATGTGATGCTACAATAATAATATAACTAAAATCATTGAATAAAATAATGAGATAGTAACAGGGTAGTCCATTACAGACCCCTACTATAAGTTACCATAATCCCCATAATCATCATCTTAGTCTTAATGTTGCCATAGTCTTCATACATTTCCTGGACTTTAGTTTCCGAGCACTATCTGTTTCCTGGCTCTATCACTTTCCTGGCACTTTGTTCAATGTTATCTCATTAACTACACTACTCAAATATACTTAATCATTGATCCCCACTCCTAACAAACTCCAGCTCAATTCCCAAGTCCTCTGACCTCACTTTGTCTTCAAACCTAGTATTCTTGCCAACTCTGGGCACCCAAATTGTCCATTTGACTCCCATCAAACTCCAATGCTCTGTAAATCCCTTTAGTTGTCACAATCCTCTGACTAGTGGGTTGTTTGCTCTACAGTGAGAGAACTCCATGGGTCAGCTAGACCTAACAAATAGTGTCTTACCTGAGGGGGAGCAGATTTACATGTAGCAACTGAGAGGTTTTGAGGAAGAAGGAGGGAATAATTGGCTATTGAGACCAATATATGGGATCAAGCAAGTGGGGAAGATATGGAATCAAACATTGGATGAGGTGATGAGAAGACTAGGGTTTACCCAACTCAGATGTGAGGCATGCATCTATTGCTGAAAATCTGACAAGAGGACAGTGATTTCAGGGGTACATGTGGGTGATCTCTTGGCAATGTAAAAAGGCAGCAAACAAATGTTTCAAAGATGAGTTGGATTCTACCTCATTTGGGCACATCAGACCCACATTTTTTGATCACAGACTATTCTGATTGATAGACTTGTATCCCAGTTATGGTGCTTCACCAGTGGCTATACCCATGTATGCTGGGCTAAAGCTACAATGCAGCAATAGGTCAAAAGCTACATCCAAAGAACTTGAAAGGAGGCTCAGATTGACATCATGCCACATCCCACATTCAGATTGGCTACTAACAGTGTATACCCTCAGTCTTGCTCAGTTGGGAACAGGTATCATTATTCATGCTGATGAACAAAGGGCACAAGTGGATGATGAAGAACTTGACAATGAAAGCTCAGCCATTTAAGTTAATAGTCAACCAGTGGAAAGGTAGTACAATATATTTGACTAACTTGCCCATCTCAATTTTGCAAATCAGATGCTTTACACATCATAATTACTGCTCATCATTGAGTACATTGCTACCACTGTGCCTCCATTTTCCAGTCTTTCATGAATTTAAACAAGAGCGTTGCAATCAAAATTGGTGTATAAATACACCTATGTATGCTGTTTATGGCAGGTCAAATTTCGAAGTTTTGCTTTTCTTTTTCACCATGTAGAGAAGAGTGAATTTTGTATACTTCAACGAAAGACCGTGCCAAAGTGCATATTCGCTTGGTCATAATGCTACAGCTGTCGTAATGCTACATTTGTCGCAATTAACACAATAAAACTTGCCTTGTTGATTCAGAAACATGAATTTCTCGTCATATACGCCACATGCACTTGTCTGCAGATGCACTGCATTAATAAAAAAAAGGGATAAGAGAAAACGGAATACAAATTGTTAAAACAATACATCTATTGTTCTCAAGTATTCACTGTTGATCATGCGACGCCAAATTAGCCGGTTCCACCGAGGACACTGCCGTAACCAACAATTGACAGCCACTTTTGGCAGTTTAACTTTCAAAGTTTGTTTTTTTTTGACATATAGAGAAGAATGACTTTTGTATAACTTCAACAAAAGCCTGTGTTAGTGTTTATTTGCCATGTGAAGAGGCCCTGCCAAGCGCACAATAACAAGTAAAACATGCCTTGTTAATTCAGAAACACGAAGCGTTTGTCATAGATACCACGAGCACTTGTCTGCAAATGCACTACATTAATAAAGAAAGGGATAAGAGAAAACGGAATACAAATTGTTAAAACAATACATCTATTGTTCTCAAGTATTCACTGTTGATCATGCGACGCCACATTAGCCGGTTCCACCGAGGACACTGCCGTAACCAACAATTGACAGCCACTTTTGGCAGTTTAACTTTCAAAGTTTGTTTTTTTTTGACATATAGAGAAGAATGACTTTTGTATAACTTCAACAAAAGCCTGTGTTAGTGTTTATTTGCCATGTGAAGAGGCCCTGCCAAGCGCACAATAACAAGTAAAACATTCCTTGTTAATTCAGAAACACGAAGCGTTTGTCATAGATACCACGAGCACTTGTCTGCATATGCACTGCATTATGAACAAAAGGGACAAGAGAAAACGGAACACAAATTGTTGAAACAATACATCTATTGTTCTCAAGTATTCACTGCTGTTCCTGTGACGCCACATCAACCAAATCATATAACAGGAAACCAAAGGATAATCGAAATATCAATCCAATTGCTACACTCACTCACTACTGTCTACATTCCAAGACAACAACCCACCACAATGTCAATCTTGAACCAGTACGCAAGAATGTCAATCAAGCTTGTTTTAGGAAACGCATACACACAGGTCAGTCTGCCCAGAATGCTTTTTAACTGTAGTTTGATAACCACCGATGCGAACTTTTGTGCCCAGAAATATCTCAAAAACGATGACTTGCTTGCTTATGTTCGTAACTGCATTATTAACAAATCGTTTGACAAGGTCAACCAAGAATGGAAACTATCCTTGGAAAAAAAGCAACCCCAACGTATCCATGGCGACTCGAAATCCAAGTTTAGAGGAAAGCACTGTATGTCAATTGGCTTTGAGAGAGTTCCAGCTGCGGAAGGCGGGGGATACTACAGGGTGCTCGGATTATACGAAGGAGATAAGCCTCTCAAGGATAAGCTAATCATCAAGGCCGAATTTGGTGATAAAATTCCAGAGCAGCCGGAATCCCATGTTGTCTCCGGACTTATGGTACGAACAGCCTGCTTGTTGGCATGCAAGGTACCAATATTTGCTTTCTGATTCACGCCTTCGCTAAACATGTGGAATAGGTAGCCAAGTTTCAGGGTCTAAAAGATATTGACGAAAATGATTTGGATATTGATCCTGAGAATAAGGATCCTAAGCAGAAGTAAATCTCATCTATACCATTGTTTGGATATGTAGCTAGAGAAATTAAGTAAACATTGATTTTGATGGGAAAGTGCATACATAGCCGAACAGGCTGAAAGGAGTCCACAGGCTTAGTGCTCAAGCTGTCTTTCGATGGCTATGTAAAGTGAACATTTGTCTTTCGGGCAAAGAAGTTGAAAGGAATCAAGGCAAATGTAGTCACCTATTTTGAACAAGTTCCTGTGTATTTCTATCTAATTCGAGGCTGCGGTTGAGGGAATGAGAGAAAGGAATTGAAAGAATTGAAAGAGAGAGAATGATATGGGTGAATTGGAAACTTATTGAAGTCCGGCTGTATTGCAGGAAGAAGTACGATTTCTTGAGCCCTGAAAGTTCTTGAGCGCCGGACCCCCCTCCGAGAGAGAGGGTTCAAAAGCTCAAGCTAGCGACGAGGGGCTGAATAGCGTACGAGTATAATATCCTTGTCAAGCTGACCGTCTTGCCACCAAGTCATTCTGTTCTTCAAAAGCAGCTCCGTTCATATTCATCTATGGATACTCAGTCTAAGGAAGTAAAGCTTGGAACTCGGGATGTATCAATCCAAGAGGCTCAACTCTCTTTGCATCGTACAATCTGAAGAATAACTAGGAATCTAGAGCTCTACGGAATGGTATATCCCAATCTCGAAATAGTTCTCGTCGGAGTAGGACTTTTTAGTTTGTTGAATTGATTATAGTGAACAGCTGCCCAGACCAGGATAAAGAATGATTGGAGGGCCCAGACCAGGATGAAGAATGATTGGAGGTTATGGCGATAAAGGTGTGGAGGTGATGCTTGGTCAACCAATAGGTCACATGCCATGAATGGGACAGTGCCTGTATTGATGAGTAGAATTTCGTAGTTCATCTTCACCTTTCTCGTTGACATATGAAGCCATGTCCCAATTGCTGAGAATGCCCATAGGGCTACTCGTGCGCACCATATTGGAACGTCAGGTTATTTCCATTGGAGTTCCGATGTAGAACCTGTCCCTGCTTGTACGCAGAATGATGACCTTCGAAGAAAATGAGCTAGAAGACCTGCAGAGTTTGATGCGGGGTGGGCTGAGGTTGTCAGCAGTTGGAGTACATGAGTAAGCAGCTTCAGGGGTACGATTTTAGGCAAAAAATTGTGCAGGTGATGGAGAATAGTTTTCCCTCAAGCCGGCGAGTGAGAAGTGGCCATGATATCTTGAGCGCCTCGAGGTCGTGTTCGAGATCGTCATTGATCAATAATGATCTCACGCAGTAGACCCTTGTCCAACAGCCAACATGTGTTCACAGGGAGTAGCTCATATTACCAGTGAGGTGGTGATATCCAGACACTGGTATTGTTTCTTAAATTTTTTTTTTAAAAAAAATCAAACACAGCAGAAAAAAGAAAAAGAAAACGCCGTCTCCCTAGCGCGCATGCACATATAAACCAAATATAACCGTCACAAGACAGCTGTTATTGTCAAGTACGAGTAAGATGTTACATTCCATCATCCGCTATCATTACCATAAATAGCTTCAAGAGTGTTTTGCTAGCCATATTCCTTGCTATCCATCCAGGGAAATCAAATAGAATCATTATCATCTGTCAATGAACTGTTACTATACCCAAGGCAGGCTATATAGTCAGTTCAATATATTACAAGCCTGTAATTACAAGCAAACCACAAGATATTATAGCCTGTGGCTTACAAGCAACTAAGAATTCTGCCCATTGATGGCTCGGTACTGGTGTCAGTGGCATAAATAAAAATAATTAATTCAATTCCAAAAAGGGAAGAAAGAAAAAAGAGAGAGGGGAGATTTGAATTCACCTCTCTGTTACTCCTTGATTCAGCTGTGGAACAATATGTCGGCGGTGTGCTGGAATACGATCTATCTTGAGATGTCTGCTATAATGTCCAAATCAGTTCAAAATCCCTTTTAGGTCACTATCTTACGGATTCTGCCGGTCGACAACGGCTTCGACAACAGCTGCCAGCTGTCATTTAGCAAATAGCGACTCTAAATTGACAAATTAGGGCGACACCTACATCGACAATGCACTTGGGTCAACTTAGGACTCCTACCGCATGTTTCTGCATACTCCGCTATCTTCTTGCTCCTACTCCACCCACTACGGGTTCTCGGTTTGAGTCTGCTTGATTTCAGACCTTTGGTTGAAGGAATCAATGGACAAAAGAATTTGTTGAGGTTAATGGAGGATGGATGACAAGAAGATAAGTTTTCTTTGCATAACATACATGAGAATGACTATGCGTATCAGAAGAAAATGTCCATATGTAGCTAAAACCGATTACTTTGTGTTATTGCATCTATCACCTTCTTTGCTGCATTTGTGAGCCTGATATCTGACGCAGGAACACACTGACGTTTGTGTAGTGCTGCCGAACTTCGACCTACACAATCAGCAACACTGAGGGTTTGACAGTCCTAGCATTTGTGCTGGCACCGATACCATGTTTGCCTTCCATTGCAATCCTCGCCTTTGCACCGCGGACATCCTCTTGATTTTCGATCTGGGTTTTGAGTTGATTGTTCTGGTAAAGATTCTTTGACCCGTTGTCTACTCAAGGTAACTGTTGCTTCGGCAGTGTTGATACTCATGCGATTTGCTGATGCGAAATTGTGTAGTGCTACGACTGTGTTTGACTCACTTAAACTTGATGGAGTCTCGGGTGGTTGTGATAGCTGCATGTCAGTCGTTGGAGTGCGCCTACTAGGGCAAATTGAAACATTAGAATATTCGACAATGAAATTAAGATACAAACTTACATGCTGCTTTCAGACAGTTGTAGGCACTGAAAGCCTTGTGTCACAGAATCAACAGACATTGTCGCAGCAGGAACATTGACAATTTCTTTTGATTGTCCTGGGTTATGAAGGTGCTTCTGAAGTGGATTGATAGATGCCAATGCCTGGCACACAGATTGAATTGAATTTGTGACATCTTTCCAATTACCTTTGAAATGTGAGGTAAGGTGTTCTTTGAGCTGAGGCCTTGTTAGTTAAGTTGTGATGTACATACATAAAAACTCACCTTGTAGTAGATATCATCTTCAGCCTCAGCATAGCGATTCCAGATTTTAACTGCTGATAGTTTAATTGATGTTGTCGAAGAACAAAAATCATCACATTCTTGCATCAGCTGATTGAATAATTTTCACTCAGCAACAGTGTTGATAGGAAGTATTGGTCTTCGTGTACCCTGCATCTTTGCCAGGTAGGCCTGTTTTTGTGCTGCATCAGTGCTTTTGACAAACTCAAGCATTCCAGCCTCAACCCGAAGTGATGCCGGAATTGACATTATTCCCATTACTTCAGTTGTCTGCTGATACAGGTTCCCATTGGCAAATGACAACTCTAACAGTGATGTTGAAGGATGAGCTGTTGTAAGTGTGATTTCAAGTTCCTGGATCTCGTCAAGAAGCCAAATTGAATCATGGCCAATATATTTTTTGCCAGTTGTGTTGAATGTTCCCACCTGCAATATGTGTGAGTTAGCTCAATACCAGTGACACAATGCACTCACTAAGAGATTGTGACAAAGAATGAAATCCAGGAGACAAGTCACCATATGATGAACAGAGGCACCACAAGATGGAAGCATTGTATGCAGGTGTGTGTGTACACCTCCTTCAACTGAATTAGTGCCCCGAATGCAACGATAAATGGGCAGTCCATTTGTGTCAAGACCAATAATGTAATATAGTGGAATACCTGGCAGGTCAGAAATGAATCCATTTTGAATTAGCTCAAGTATGTTTTTAGCAGTCTTCCATGCACTGTCATTGAACAATGGAAGTTGCATCCTTGCATCTTTGAGAGCACCCCAAGTCATGAAGACATCATGAACCAATGGAAAAAGGATTTCAGGTGGAGGAATAGTGCGCCTGCATCGCTTGCCATAACCAAGTTGGATTAAACCATAGCATGTCATCCCAAGAAAGGTCCTGCATTCTCAACCATGACTCAATGTGTGCCTTGTCATCTGGATGAGGTACAAACAGTGCATCATGTAGAGTTCAAGCAAAGGCAATGCAAAGTCCATGAGTCCGTGAGATATACAGCATATTGAAAACATGAAATACATCTTTCAGAACTCTGCTATGGATGAAGGAATTGGATTCCAAATTACGTGGTCCCAAAGTTTCAGAACCAAGATTGACACTATGAGGATCTCTGCTTTCAGAGATTTGTGAGTTATTGAGAGATGGCTCAGATGTGTGATTAGTACTGTCCAAGTCTGAGTTACTGCTCAGTAATTTGCCAATCAGTGCTGTGTCATCACTGGGACTAGTTTCACTGGCCATTGGGTCCAAAAAGTCTGGATTGACTTGAAATGAATCTGAATCTTGAGAATTTACTGTAGAATTACCCATAAGTGGCAACAAATGAGAAAGCAATGCTGAGATTGATTGAACGAGGGCCTGGGAGTCATGTTCTGAAACAGTATCAAGTGTCCAGATATGTGAGCGGTGCACTACCACATCAAATGGGACAGATCCCATACTTGAAAGTGGCTGTTGTTGATGTTGAGTCATAATGGTGGCAGGTATATTAACCTTGTGTACAGAAACAACAATTTGTGTAGGTGTGAGGTTGATATTGTCAAATGAGGAATTGATAATTGCCTTTGAAATGGTGCTGTGTGCTGCAATCTTTTTGTTATCAGTTGTCATGATGGGAACAGGTTGTCCAATTGATTCTGGTAGTTTTGATGTGAGGGATAGTGGTGTCAGCTCTGGAGACTCAGATATTTTGTGGAATAGACATAGGCATGCATAAGCATCACATGCAGCATACTGAGTCTGATCAGCTGTCAGTTCTTGGTCACTCCAGTTGCTTGAGATATGTTCTGTCCAATTCTTAGAAAGACATTTTCCTAGGATAACTGCAGTCAATTCTGCAAGAGATATGCAAGCATTAGTAATGAGGAGTCATTGCTTAGCAAAGGAGGCAAGATCAAGTCCACCTTGGAATGTGTCCAGATCTTTTCCTGCTGCAATGGCAAGCTGATGGAGATCCCCATTTACCAGTCAGCCTGCTTTTATCACTTGGTGATCTTCTAGAAAGTTGAGCAACTCATATGGCAATTTCTTTTGAGAGAGCATTTCTCCAATCTATGGTCAAAGTAAGCTTAGTACAATGAATAACCTTGAAAAAACACTATACCTGGAGGATGAAGACCTGATTCTTATAGGCAATCTGTACTACTGCAGGTGGACCATGCCCAACAATGTGTCCTGATGGTGATGTATCCATATTCCACTCTGAATCAAATCCAACAACTATCTTTCCTCCTAATTGTGACTCTGATGGTGTAGGAAGGCCATTAAGGATGCCACAAATGGCATTGTTGATTTCCAATGCTGAGTTTCAGATTTGTGGTGTACATGAATGAGGAAGGGAGAAATTTGGAAGGTGTGAATACTTTTTGATCAGAGTGACTTTATCCAGTAATGATGTAAAAATGTGCTCGAGCATGCCTTTATCTTGCATATTATCAGTGTAGAATAGCTCAGGCTGAGAGTGTCTGTAGAGAGTCAAATCTCATGACATATTTTGAAGTACCTCAGCATATTGAGAATGTGACTTCATTGCAACAAAAAGACAGACACAAATTTCACCATTTTCATTTGTTACTGTTAAGAGAGCAGTGAATATAGAAACACCGTTGACTTTGAAAACATGTTTTGCAATCTAAAACATGATTTAATTGACATATCTCAAAACAGTAGAGTTGTAGTACCTCGTGACTATGATCAATTGCACATACATGTCCAGGAAGCATAGCAGTATGTTGGTTTAAGGTGTCACAATGGCCTTCCATGACATTGTCATAGACATCTCAGAGCCATTGGCCACTTGGTGTGAATTCATGAAAGCCATTATCAGACTGGTCTTCAAATGAAAGGAATTGTTCATAATGTTGATGGGGGAGGTGGATGTGAGCAGCCTTAGTGTGGAGGTACTGCAGTCTAATTTCATTATAGCATTGAAGATGCTGCATTTAGAACATTTCAGCCACTTCACTGGCTCCCATGCCATGTTGGATGCATGAACAAAGAATTCCAAATGCTCTCCATGACAGAGCACTGTGCCAGGTCAGCTTAGCAGGAAATTTAGCAGCAAGTGGGCGAGGTAACTTGTCCAGTATATGGAAATCCCAGCTTCAGAATATCTTCCCACACCTACCCATACTATTCATTTGACAGTGATACAGGGCCCTGAGCAACCAGAAACATGTGTCAATGTCAACTACTTGGCAAGAGCGATCAACAAAGCCATGACATGTGAGAGCATGGCCACAAGTAGGGCATGGTATCCCTGACTCCTTCAGAAGGTCCAGTGGGTCCCAGTAAAAGAACTTCAGAAGAAAACTATCAGTTGGCCTGAGATTTTGCTTACTGAGGTGGAACCATACTGCTTGGCAAGGGAGCCAGAATATACCAGCAGTATAGTGATGTGAGTGACCTGACAATCCATTATGATCCTTAGTTAGCTCTTCAATAATACTCTGGAATATTTTCTGGAACCATGATGGATGTGGTTGTTGCCAATTCTTGGAGTCACCATTACTATTCATGCCATTCTCAGCCTCATCATCATCATCACCTTCAATTTCATCAGGTCCCAGGCCTTCTGAAGCAAAGAAATGCAGGTTACCACTATCCTCAACATCATCAGTGATGGTGTGAATGCTGTCATTTGGCAAATCTGCAGGTAAATTATGAAGCAGGATGGTCTGAAGCTCTGCATCTGCATCAACATGGTCTTGAACATGATTAATGGCAGATCAGCCATTGTTCAAAGGAGGTACTTCATCTGAAGAAGTAATAAATTGATCTGATGTAAGAGAATCCAAAATTGATACAGTATTATCTATGTCCTGGGATGATACTTGGTTCTGAATTGTACCAGGTATTTTCTGTTTAAAGTGAGAACATGTTTCATTGCAAATTAAAGGTAAAAAACTTACCAAAGGTACCCCCAGTATCCAAGCTATATTCCTACTCTGTGAAAGAGCAGTTGCTTTGGCCTGAGCACACTGCTTTGGCCCAGAGCCTCGAGGCCTTCCAGGTCCACACTTTTTGGTATCATCCTGTTCATCTTCAATACATCATTTTTTCATGTTTTTAGAGCCCACAGGTCTCCCAAGCTTTCACTTAGCAGGCAGAGAACTTGAGTGCTCATGCTCTTCAACAGCAGGTGAAAAGTGTCCAAACTCAAAGGTAAACTTGTTTTCAGACATAAAAAAGATAATGAAGAAGCAAGTATATTAAGGAGCCTAGTCTAGGAAGACAAGCGCAGAGAGAGACACAGCTAGTTCTTCAATCCAAAGGTTCAGCATGTGACAGTGGCATATGGTAGTAGATGCATTGATGATTTGAAACATATGGGTGCTGGGTGGAGCTTCAATTCTGTCTCTATTAGGAAGGAGTACAAATATTTACTAAATAGCGATTGCTATTAGCAACTGACATGAATAGCCAGCCCCATTGATAGAATTCAACCTGGGCCCTGAAGCACAAAAATAGTTATTCCAACAGCCATATCCACCTGTCTACACATCCTTGAGAACTATAAAAGTTATCATTGTAGTAAGGGGAGCAAGCTCCCCTTCAAAGTTTCCCTGGGACCCTAAGCATATTCCTAACACTGACACTAACACTAATTAACCAAACTAAATAGAATTCTAACTGAACCATAGCCAGCCTAACTGTGTGCTCAGTAGATGGAACCTGTGGGTATGTAGGCCTTTTGTGTTCATAAGTGTTAATTAGGTTAGTAGCTTATTGGTTATATTGTGTCTTGCTTTCTATTGGTTATGCCTTTACTGTGGAGATGCCTTGATGATTTATTTTTCTTTAGCCCTAGAGATGTAAGCACAAGTCATGTGATTTTAGAGGCTTTTAATATATCAGGCCATCCTCTAACTTAAAAGTGAATATATTGCACTTTGTTTCTGGTAAGAGGTAAATAATATATGATCCTGCCAATATTGGGTGTCAAAGGACAACTGGTATGTTGGGCTTATCCTCCTGTGGAAATGTAGTCTTGAGCCTTTCCATTCCAGCAGAAATATCATTGCTAATAATGTTGTGCATACCTTGTTTTGCCCTTTGTTTGCTGGTCCATCTTCATCAGAAACATCCTCAACAATGGTTGACATGTTATCCTGCCATAGTTCTTCAGGTACTGCACCTACAAGGTGGGTTGCAAGGTAAGTGATCCAGATGCTACAAATTCTCATGCACAGACCTTTCCTCTTCCACACACAGACATAGGCTACAGCCAACAAATCACCCAGTAGAAACCATGCAGTGCAGATACATAAAGCTATACAAGTCAAAGGTTGTGGGCCCTGAAGATACCTATGACATTTTTTCAGTGAGGTTGACAGTACTGTGCAGCTGATCAATTGGCCAACTTACCAGGAACACATCATAAATGTCATAATATCAAAGGAGCCTTGATGACAACTTGTTGGTGCTGCATGTAAACTGGTTGAGCTTGTTGAATGTGTTTTTCCTTCAAAGCAATAAATCACTGGCCCTGCTCTTGGATAGGGAGCTTGAAGAGCTTGAGGATGGATTGGATGAATGGCTGAAAAAGGAAGTGCAGGTGCACAAGACTATTTACAGCCTGGAGAATTGGTATATTTTCCATGAGGTAAAAAGTAAACCAACTGTTGCTGCTGTCTGGAGGAAACTTGTGTCAATTCATAGCAGTAAAGGAACTATGTGTGAGATTGACCTTCTTGACCAATTGCAGAATGCCTGCTTTGTTGAGGATAGCAAAGTTTACATGCATACTCATCTAGCCAATTTGGTCATCAACAAAGAGCATCTCACCAAAATTAGTTGTCCTCTATGTTATGTGTCTTTTCTCAGTTATATTTTTACCTTGTAGTCTCTTTCCTCCACATAAAAACCTTTGTTTACCACACTTGCTACATCTGCTCACATATCCTGTTTAGTGCCAGCATGAGAAGACACAATCCTGGGATTGAGGCAAGGACCCACTACCAATACCAATGGAGATAGGGGATGAAGTAGAAATTGAGAGAGCTGTTAAGGAAAGAGAGACAAGAGAAGGAGTGTCAGAGTTTTTGGTGCAGTGGAGGGGATATGACAAAAGTGAGGATGAGTGACTGAAGGAGTATGATATCCCTGATGTGCTTGAAGCAATACAAGAGTTTTATAAAAATTAATAGTGATGAGACCATATTCTTGCTGAGCACTGATTTCTGTCTTTTTCTATGTTTTTGGAAACTTCCAGATTTCCTGGTTTCCACATGATGTGATGGTCACATGTGGCCTAGACCCTTGACCCATTCCCTCTTAGGATGATGAGTGCTTGCTAGTAATGCTCTAGTGACCTCACTGTGCATTTGACCTCTTTTGGTATCATTATCCCTGTTTCATTTCCTTGATTGAGCTTCATTATTTTGGCACACTGGCAGCATTGTGAATATAATACCAGCTGGCCTTTGACTAACTCCTTTGCTACCTTCTAGCAACTCCTCCACCTGTCCAACCTTTTGCTAGCAACCCTAGTGTTCACAGCCCTTTGTTAACATCTAGCAACTACAGCTAGTATCTAACAACCACCTTCATATTTAAGTCCACCACCTCTCATTACACTCTTACTAAATTAGGTTCCCTGGGACTTAGCTTGGCTTGTACCCTTATTTCTTATAGTCCATTCATACATGACTTGTGAAACCACTAGTGATTTGTGTTCTCTGCATGGCAGCTAGGTGGCAGTGGACATCATTAACAGACATGTGAGAAGAGTTGACATGGCAAACAAGATCAGTGCACCCAGATTTGGACCTTTTTTTCTCCAACCCACCTATCTTATGAGAATGGGGCAGGTGTCATGATATCCACATGACCATACATACATATTAGTAGTTGGCAGCTCATACATACTCTAACTTAGTCCATCCAGTTATTAAGTATGTCTCATTTGTCATTCAACATACAGTTACTACAATACATTCAGTTTTTAGTGCTGTTGATGTACTGTGCTGCAATTTGCTTGTCAATGAGAAAGCCTTGATTCTTATGAACTTCCTTGCTGCAGGCACACTGAAGTGGTACCTATGACATTTCATTCATATCAACAGGACCTACTCCCACTGGAGGTTTGAGGACATGGTCCTTGGATTATACATTTGGTTCACAGGGTAGGGCACTACAAGTGTATGTGTCATACATTGTAGCAGAACATGTTTTGTAATGTATGCTATATGTCTAGCAGAGTCCTTTGCATTGTAGTAGAGGTTAACAATGTTACATCCATAATGGTTCATTGCAATGTTATGTGTCATTGAAAACACTCTGAGTAGACATCTTTGACTGCCATGTTGAGTTGTGGGAGTCTCACATTGTGTTGTTGTCAATAGTATCAGTGGATGTCCATCATCCAATTTCCACTGCCATATGACATCTGTTGCAAGAGGCAGTTCCATTAGCCAATGTGTGCCATCATAGGACCCTTTCTGTTAAAAGGCCACTCTGTTCTTGATATTTTTGTCCATCACCAGATCCCATCACTGTCAGGGGACCTTCACATGTCTGGAGTATCATCTTGTTTCCTCTATTCCCAGCCAGCCTCTCACTTGCAGACTTCCATCCTTTGTTCACAAGTACTCTCAATGCCAGGCCATCCAACAGCACCACTCTGGTAGCATCATGTGATCTGTGGCTCAAGATCAAAGCCATTTACCATAGATTTCCAGTTTCAGGTCAGATGACTTTGATGATGACATTGGGCTCTGTGCATGCACAAAATTCAATGTCATATTTGCCATGGTATTTTCCATTGCTCATTTCTGTAAATTTGCAGTCCTGGCAATTGGAATCCTCAGACTTGTTCTCTTTGGATTTTCCTCTGCCAGGTATGGAGTTAGTTTCTGCTGTGCCACTACTGTTAATAAACTTTGGATTTCCCTCTGCCAGTTGTGTGATTGAGGCACAGCCTCCAGAGGTTGCCCTTACAGTAGAACAAGTCTCTAGACTTGATCTGGGAGCCCACTTTTTGATTGCCTGAGTTTTCTGTTTGGTTCTTCAAAAGGTCTCTCCCCCATCAATGTCTTGCTACCTCTTGTGTTCCTCCTATGACTCAACCAACCCTCCATTACCTCCCCCTGATGCTTCAAGCCCCAAGGACAGTGCCTGGAGTTGTTTGTTGTCCCTAGAGATGCAGGTTCAACTTACACAAGCTTCCCTTACCTCCCACACTGCTGAACTCACTGAACTCTGTTAAACCACTGAAACAGTCTCCCTCTCTCTCCAGGCCCTCCTGGAATGTCTCACACTTGCACACTTGCACATACTCCTCCCCCTGAACCCCCAGCAGCTGCAAGAAGGTCTTTTTTATACACATAGCTTGGAGTTTTCAGCATTCCACTCCAAACTTCCTTGCCCTGCACTCCCTGACATATTCAATGGGGACCATAAGGTGGGGAAATGTTTCTTCCAATTCTGCATCACATATATCCAGTTGAATGGTGAAGATTTTGCCTCTGATGCCCTGAAGATAGCCTAGGTATCTCCTACATGAAGGAAGGCTGAGCTTCAACCTACATGTTGTGCATTTTTCAATCCCCTGGAGGAGTTGAGAGTTTTCCTGGCTGGATGGAGTTTGACCAGGACTTCTGAGCTGAGTTCTTTCCCTTCAACCCTGCCAAGACTGCAGCTCTCTCCCTTAACTAGTATGGTCAAGGGAAGAAGTCACTAGATGAGTACATTGACTCATTCTGTGCTTTAGTTGAGCAGTCTGGATATCCAGATGGTCTGCAGCTTTGCCTAACCTCCCACAATGGATGTCACTTCTCTCTCATGGATTGTATTGATAGTATGGCTGAGGGGTGCTCAGATGATGAGCATGCTGACACCTGGTACAAGGTGGCACACAAACAGTGGCAGTTGATGGAGCTACAGCATGAGATGCAATAGATCCAGCACCCCATGCCCCATGGCCACCCCACATGCTTCCTTTGCTCATGGAGGAGTTGTTCCCCAAGTCTCCCCTTCCATGCATGCTCCAGCAGCCCCTTGAGCAGGTGCAACCCTTTCAGGTCCATCTCATGTTGCCCCCTTCCATGCTTTGCTACCAGCCCCCATGCCCTTCCTATCCCAGGGAGTCCCAATGGATATTAATGCCTCCCAACAGCAATCCTTCACTCCTCTGCTGCATTGATGCTGCAGAAGGGCTGGCCACTTTGCCTGTTACTATCCTCAAGGGCTGGAAGTCTGCTACCTGTCTGCATCAGAGCAAGAGCTGCTTGTCTAACTCCTGGCCACCCAGGATGCAACAGGAGCCCCCTATCCTGACATGCCTATGGCAGTCCCCTCCACTGAGGTGGCCAAAGTATTGGAGGTTGCACCTGTAGAGTTGGAAAAGGATTTTTAAGTAGGCAACAGATGACCTGTATGCCCCTGTTGCATAGTGCTATTCATTTCACTCTCCTATCTGTAGAATTAAATATATCTTTTGCTGCCCTTGATACTGAGCCTGAAATTATAAGCCCCTCCTCAAACATACAAACCCCCTCCCCAGCTAAAGTCTCCACTGAAAATACACCCCCTAACCCACACCTCTGGATTCTTGCATGGGAACACTGTCTCCCCTGTTATTACATTGTGGCCTTCACCCCTTCTGCCAACTCCCTGAAGCTACAAGTAGAATTGAGAAGAGAGACACCCAGCAGACCCAAAGTGTGGTTGCCCTGCTTAATAGTGGGACAATGGGCCTCTTCCTTGACACAGATCATGTGCAACACTGTCTCACCACTTGCTTCCTCTCTTGTCCTATTCTTGTGTATTACATTGATGGCATATTTGATCAAGCTGGCTGTATTTGTTCTGAGGTAGAACTGGTCCTTTGTTACCAAGACCACTTGGAGCAAGCTACTTTTGCCATCACTAGTTTGGGGAAACAAGACATGATCTTGGGGTTTCACTGGTTACATGAACATAACTCTGAGATCAACTGGACAAAGAGCAAGGTGAAGATGAGTTGCTGCCCTTGTTGTTGCATGACTTGTGCCAGAAAAGCCTGCAAGGAGCACAGAGCAAAGGTTTATCAGTGTGCTGCTGAGTATGCCTATCATGCTGGGCATCTTCCATATGCTGACCTTGACCTACTGGATCCCATCCCTGTGGCATTCCCTCATGGAGAGCCCTCTACAAGGATGTCTGAGGTTTTGGGTGTGAACCTCAGGAGGAAGATGAATGCAAAGAAGAAAGAAAAATCTGCAAGCACTCTAGACCCTGAGTCTCCAGACAAAACCATTGAGGTAGGTGACAAGATATGTGCTACAACTCTTTGCCCCCCTCCTACAGTGGCAGAGATCCAGGCCAGTCAGACCACTTCTCAATATCCAGCTGAGGTGCTTGCAGCCAATTCCCAGCCCAAGCCCTTTCATAGCTCAGTTCCTGATCACCTCCATGACTTTGAGGACATATTCTCCAAGGCATCATTTGATTCACTTCCAGAGCACAAGCAATGGGATTATGCAATTGAGCTGATAACAGATAGAGCACCCTCCAGCTGCAAGGTCTACCCACTTATACCCTGTGAGCAGGATGAGCTGGATACATTTCTGCAGAAGAATCTTAGCTCTGGAAGGATACAACCCTCCAGGTCTTCAATGGCCTCTCCAGTCTTTTTCATTAAGAAGGATGAGTCTCTTCATCTGGTTCAGGACTATCAAATCTTGAAGACAATGACAGTGAAGAATTGCTATTCCTTGTCACTTATCTCCAAACTTGTCAACAACCTTCAAGGTGCATGCTACTTCACCAAGTTGGATGTCTGTTAGGCTATAACAATGTGTACATCAAAGAAGGAGATGAGTGGAAGGCAGCATTCCAAACCAATTGCAGACTTTTTGAACCTCTGTTGATGTTCTTTGGTCTCACTAACAGCCTGGCCACCTTCCAGACTATGATGAATGACATCTTCTGTGATCAGATTGCAGAAGGTGTTGCTTGCATGTACCTTGACAATATCCTCATCTACACCAAAACCTTTGGAGGAGCATTGCCAGGTCACATGCATTATCTTGGAACACCTCCACCACCACCACCAGCTCTATCTGAAGCCTGGGAGGTGTGAATTTGAGCAGACTAAGGTGGAGTACCTAGGTTTTATAATGTCACATGGAATGGCCAAGATGGACCCCATTAAAGTGGCAGGTGTAGCAGAGTGGCCTGAGCCAAGGAGAAAAAAAGGAAGTACAGGCAATTCTTGGGTTTGCCAACTTCCACCAAAGGTTCATACAAGATTTTTTCCACCATGTGTTGGGGTAGGACCAGTTTCAGGGGGTCTTGGATGACTGTAGTGAATAGAGGGAACCTGTAGTGAATAGAGCCTCAGCAGTTAGGAAACACTGTAATATATTGGTATTTCTATCTGTAGTGAAGAGAGAGACTACAGGTAATGAGTAACATACTAAGTGTGATATAAAAGATTGACTTACACTTCAGTGGTTAGGAAATACTGACGTGTGACATGGACCAAACAATGGAAAACATATGATAACCAAATTAGGAAGTAGTTGACCATTGTCCTCAACACTTCCTCTCAATGTGAACATGGATTAGGTGATGCCAAACAGTTTGCAGAACTTCTCAAACTTAACTTGAGCCAGTGACTTTGTAAATATGTCCACAATCATATTGGCAGTGGGAAGGTAGCAGATGTGAATGTGGCCAGAGGAAACAGTCTGATGGATAAAGTGAAAATGAATGTCAATATGTTTGTTATGTGCATGGAATGTTGTGTCCTTCAAAAGTCAAATGGCAGCTTGATTATCACAGTACAAATTAGTAGGTAAAGAAAAAGAGTTGAAAAATGAAAGATCTTTGAGTAATTTGTGAATCCAAATGATGTCCTTTGCAGCATGCATTAAAGTGATGTATTTGGATTCTGTACTGGAGAGTGTGATGTTCAGCTGTTTCTTTGAGCTTCAGGATATAGCACTGTAACCAACAACAAATGCAAAGCTAGAAATAGAGTGTCTATGGAGATGTGAAGCCCAGTTGGCATCAGAATAGCTGGAGATTTCAAGATCTGGACTGCTGAGAGTGAGTTTCATACTGAATGTTCCATGCAGGTAGCAAAAAACACAAGTGATGGCTATCATGTGAGTAGATCAGGGAGCATCAAGATACCAGGAGAGAATGGAGACAGTGTAAGTGATATCTGGACATGTCATGACAGCAGCATACATAAGCAAGCCTATCATTTCATGATAGTGTGTTTTCTCTGTGGGCAATAGTGTAAGGGGATGACCCCTTTATGAGTAACTCTGACTCTATCTGGCCTTAGTCATAGGTATAGCATCATCTCTAGCATATCCAACTGACTGGCTGCTGAGCCCCTGCACCCTCCAGACAGTATTAGTCAGCCCTTCATAGTCATCAGACTCTATTTCTCCTTTTGACATATTGATAGTCATTACTGCTTAGCATACCCAGGCCACTTACCACACATAGCATTAGTCATAGCATAGCTACAGATGTAGTATATAAGCCAGTCACAAGGATAGAATATCCTTTGACCAATCAATAGCAGCATTTCCCAGGTCTATCTAGTGAATCAATTGTGAGAGCCCCAGCATCATTACTTTAGCTTAACTCACTGTGCTTGCCCCTTGTCTGCCTCTTAGCTGCTTTCTACTCCTTTGACACTCACTTGTTGCTTGTGCTTGCTTGCTCTAGCCAGGTTTATCCATGGTCATGCTTGTCCCCTCACATCTTGATTGGTCCCTATGTCATCTGCACTTCTTGCCCACAACATCCAACCTACCACCTACCTTTAGCCTCACTCTAACCTCAAGACACTATGTTGTCCTCTGCTGCTTTGTCCAATCCCACTGACACTATCAAGAGACTGCTAACTCTTGTAGCAGAACTTGAGAGCAGACTAGCAGCACTTGAGTCCAGTCATACACCCTTGCCCACCATTGCCACTGTTGCTACTGCCTGAACAGCCTCACAGCCTAGTATGGGTGGTTGTCAGGGCAAGGCAGGCATGGCAATGTGATCAGCTCCTCTGGAGCAGCCAAAGCCCCTGTCTACTATCAAAACTCCTACCATGCCCACCTCTCACATTCCTTGACATGTAGCATGCCCTACCTCTAATGTTTCCCTTGCCATCCCTTTTGCTCAGGACCTTCCTCCTACTGATGGCTGCACCCCACATTTTGAGTGCATGCTCCAACTCCCCAACTCTCTTGTTGTGCATGTGGTTAGTCACTAGGGGCAGGGCCTTAAACAAGCCCTCGACATCTCCAGCACCCATTTGGCAGCTTTTACAGTTAGCTTGGCAGAAGGAGACCATCGGTTTGTTTCTATCTGGGGCTCTGATTAGCAGATTGGAGAAGCCCTTGTGGTTATTGAAAAGTGGATAGCTAAGAAGCAAGTCCACATACTGCAGAAGTGACACTCAGGCAACATTGTGCTAGCAGTCATAGCATAGCCACAGATGTAGTATATAAGCTGGTCACAAGAATAGAATATCCTTTGACCAATCAATAGCAGCATTCCCCAGGCCTATCCAGTAAATTGATTGTGAGAGCCCCAGCATCGTTACCTTAGCTAAGCTCACTGTGCTCACCCCTTGTCTGCCTCTTAGCTGCTTCCTGCTCCTTTATTGCTCACTCATTGCTTGTGCTTGCTTGCTCTAGCCAGATTTATCTGCAGTTGTGCTCATCCCCTCACAGATAGAACTATGGGAGGGACCAAAGGTGAGTCAGGTGTGAAACCAGCTCCAGGCTCTATGGGCATGACAGTGGTGTGTGAGTCTTTGAGACCAAAGTGTTTAATGATTTGCTCAATGTAAGCTTGCTGGCCGAGCAATATGGTGTGAGCATTGTGGTCTCAAGTGAGGCTGACTCCAAGGATCCAGTTGATGCTGAGTTGATTCTTGATCAGTGATGTTGAATTGGTAGAGTCACCAATTATAGTGAAGTCATCAGTTGTGACAGCAACAATTGTATAGTTTTTGCCATTGGTTTTGTAGAAGATGGCAACATCAGCTTGGCAGACTGAATAACTGAGATTAGTGAACATGTCAAAGACTTCTTCATACTAGTGGTGTGAGCCTTGCTTTGTTCCATAAAGCAGGTGCTTCAGATGGCATGCTAACTTTGAATCTGGAAGATTGATGAATTTGGGAGGTAAACTGCAAAATTGTCAGTAGTAAGGTGGGAATTGCATAAATATAACTTTGTTTTCTCTGAGTGATGTGTTTAGATACACATTTTTGATGTCAGTGTGTTCAATGGCTGCACTGCAGGATGCTGCAATAGATAGAAGGACACAAAGTGTGGTGGCATGTACAATGGGCACAAATGTTTCAAAGTAGTCAACTCTGAATTGTTGTTTGAATCCTTTTGCAACTAGTCTGGCCTTGTATCAGATGATCTGGCCATTAGCACCATGCTTACTGTGCAAACATACCTGCAAGGTATTGTGTTTGCATCTGCTGGTGCCTTGATTAGCTTCTCAATCTGACTGAGTTCAGCTTCAATGGCAGATGACTAATCAGCCTTTTCATCACCATTTAATGCTTCCTTTATTGTTGGTACATTTTCACAAATAGCTAGCACCTGTTCTACAGCTTCTTTGACCCAACCAGCACCCATTCCCTTGAATTCAATACCACCGGTTTCTAAGATACCTGCAGTATCCACAATAAATGCAGTTTTGGCTATGTTTGACTTTGTTTTTGCTGTCCTCAACTGTACTGCTCAGAGTTGTACTGAGTAAGTCCTACAAGGGAGTTTCAGCATGTTCAGAGATGTGGAGCATTGGTAGGTGGTTGATTTGGTCAGTTGAGGTGTTTTCAATGGTTTTTTTGTTAGTTCCTGTTGTGCTTTTACTTGGTTTGATTTGTGCAGGCATGTTGGGTGTATTGTTAACAGGTTCAGCTTTGGTCATTCCAGCTGATGCAGGCTTTGGTGGAAGTGTTTGGGTGCTGACCAGATTGGATGAACTCCACTCCCCCCCAATCTGGACACTGTCTGGGATTAGGGCAGCCTCTTTGATGGAGTAAACATCTCTTTCAATGGTGACTATGTTCTTACCAGGCCAGTAGATCCTGTACCCTTTTTACTGATTGTCAATTCCAACTACTTTTGCTTCCTCAACTTTAGATTTGAGTTTTCTGGCCCTCTGCAACTTGATGTAAATGCTTTTTCCCACTCACAGACTCTAGATAGATCAGGCTTTTGTTCTGTGGCTATTTGATATAGCATAGTATTACCAGGAAGCAAGCTTGTTGGTGTGCAGTTATGCAGCCACACCATGTGGTGTTTAGCCTCTGCCTAGAGGAATTTAGGGAGGCCTGCAGCTATCATCATTGTGCAACACCCTCAACAATGGTGTGGTTAGCATGTCCAGCAACACTGTTTGATTGTGGAGAGTCATGGACTGTGAATCACATGTTGTCCCAGCAATGTCTTGGTGAGTCTTTATTTGCACACTCATAAACTCACCACTACAATCACTGCCATATACTTTCATAGCTGCATTTCTGTGGACTTTGACCCATGCCTCATAATTGCAGTATTCTTTGAAGGTGTCTGACTTTTGAGGTAGGAATATGATTGATTCCTTGCAAGTGTATAAATTGACATTTGTATATAAATCCAGACTTCCTCCAATGGAGTGTACCTGAGCTGGACCCCACAGGTCCCCAACAATCTTTGCCCTATAGTGTGTGTACACTGTTTCACTCTTCTTTGGAAAAGATTAATGTTGCACTTTGCCTTTGATGCATGACTCACAAATTTTGGGTTTTGACAACATGTCAAGCTTGATGCCTGTGATCATTCTGAGGTGGATATAAGTTGCTGTGATTAATATGCCCCATTTGATGGTGGAGCTCACTGATTGAGATAGATTTTGATACAACACTTGTGATGTGACTTTGGGAGATGACAGTTGATCCATCAGCACAATATAATCCCTGGATTGCAGGGAGATGACCAATGACCTGACATTGCAGCTTTGGACTCCTAATGATGAACATTCCATCCTAGATGAGGAGAGAGCAACTGGTGCAATCAGGACACAATATGGACACCAGTGTGAAAGCCATAGTAGGTGTATAATAAACTCTCTTAAGGAGAATGGGAACTAACTTTTCTCCTTCTTTCATGGGTAGGCAGATTCACATATCTCCTCTGCCAAGAGTACTAAAGGTGTCTCCATTGGCTACATCAACTGGTTCAGGGTGAATTTCCTGATAATTTATGAATCTTTAGTAAGATGGCAAAAAATGGCTGCTGGTGCCACAGTCAATGATGATGCTGGCAGATGGAGATGCAGTGTGGGCTTCAAGGCTATGTCTGGATGTGACAGTAAGTGTGACATTCTTGTTGGTGTTATTGTTGGGGCATTGATAGCAGGGGAGGTGAGGAAGGCATACTTTTCTTCCTTCCATTCAGTTTCAGCAGCATTTGCTGACTTGCTTTTATCTGCCTTATCTTTGCCCTTCCCTTTGTGCTTTTTAAGCCACCAGTGGGCACTTTGCCAGCCATGTCATTGCCTTCTTCAAAGGATTTCTCCTTGGTGTGTCTGTCCTTGTTGCAGTTGTTGCAGTGTCACTTATCTTTGTCTTTAGACTTAGACTTTCCTTTCCCCTTTGGATCCTTAGGATCACCACAAGCAAGCTTTTGCATGTCCCACTGTAGTACTGGATTAGAGTAATACTGATAGTTCTGGGGCTTTCTTGAAGACTCAGGCAGTCTACTCCAATTCCACACTGATGTCTTGATAAATGCTTGAAGTTGAAGGGGTTTACTTCCAAAATATTTCTATTCTGAATGCAGAGGGGTCTCAACAAACTCCAGCCTAAGTGATTCACTCCCTGGGAACCACTGAGCCTTTGCCTATTAATTGCCTGTCCATTTGCTACTCTACTTGGGCTATTTATACCTCTTTCTACAGTGCACAGACCACCCCCTACATGTGACTTTTGGTTCCATACTTTCCAGCCCCTTATTCATAACTGTTATTCTAATTCCCCCTTTTGGCATGCCTGTTTCAGTGCCACAGGCCAGTTCCTGGTTCCATCATTCCTCCTTTGCATTCTTAGCTTCCATTTGCCCCATTTATCTCTCCCTCCTTTGTATTTCTTCCATTCATATTCTTCCCCATTTAGGTCCTTTCCCATTCAGGTTCTTCCATTCATCTGTCCCCTCCCATTCATTCCATTCATCTTCCTTTATTCCTTTCATATTCTTCTCCATTCAGGTCCTTTCCCATTCAGGTTCTTCCATTCATCTGTCCCCTCCCATTCATTCTATTCATCTTCCTTTATTCCTTTCATATTCTTCCCCTTTCAGGTTCTTTTCCATTCAGGTTCTTCCCTTCATCTTCCTTTCCCTTCCCTTCATTCCATTCATTTCATATTCTTCCATTCATCTTCCTTTCCCTTCCCTTCATTCCATTCTTTCTCATTCATTCATTCATTCATCTTCCTTTCCCTTCCCTTCATTCCATTCTTTCTCATTCATTCCCCCTTTACCTCCTTTCAGTCAACATTCCAATCTGGTTATTCTTAGATCAGATCTAGATCTTGCCAGAATTGATGCCACTCAGGTGCTTTTGCCAGTCCCATGCTTCCCCTCCCATCACAGTGATCGGACTATTATTGAGTGTATAGTCTAGTATAGTCCTTGTCCTATCCTGTTCTGTCTTTCTTCTGGTGTATTTAAAGGGATAATGTTGCTGGGACTTGTTTTACCAGGAGGCTTACAGTTTTCAGCCTTAATAAATGTTTGTTTTGACTTCTGGTGTTTATTATGTTCCCAATGGTGTGACAACATTGTATCACCACAATCATTGCTTTGTGTTGGCAATTGATGTATGATTTGATAGTGGTGCTATTTGCTTCCTTGTTGAGGTGCCTGATGAGATCCTCACTTGAGACTGATTTACCAGAGATGCATATGGATGTAGTAAGGGGAGTGAACAGAGATTTATATGTAGGGGCAAGGGACAGTGATATGAGGATGTAGCTGGCAAACAATGCATAAGACAAAGGACAACCAATTTCAGCAAGATGTTCTTTAATCATGACCATATTAGTGAGGTATATACACATGTCAATTTCACTATTTTTGACAAAGTGGGTGTTCTGCAGTTAAGCAAGAAGGTCAGTCTTGTACACAGCTCCTTTGCTGCCATGGATTAATGTGAGCTTCTTCCAGATAGCAGCAGTGGTGGGTTCACCCTTGACTTGGTGAAAGGTAGACTGATTCACCATGCTGTAGATGATCTCATCAACCTGTGCCTCTTTTTGCAACCACTCTTCCATTGCATCCTCAATCTTGTCAATTTGATCATCAGTCAATAGAGCCAAGGACCTATTATCATGATAGAAGAATCTCTCATGCTTGATGAGTGCAACTGGTTTATTTGTGGTACCCATGAGGTGTCTCCAAAGTTTATTTGATGTTATGGCATTGGTAACATGTTCCTGGTATATAGGCCAGTTTGATCCATTAGCTGCAGACTTTGGAACTGTCAACTTTGTTGACAAATATTGTAGGTAATGTCAAGGCCCATAGCCTGTTGAGGTAGGACCAGTTTGGGGGGGTCTCAGATGACTGTAGTGAATAGAGGGAACCTGTAGTGAATAGAGGGAACCTCAGTGGTTAGGAAACACTGTAATTTATTAGATATTTCTACCTGTAGTGAATAGAGGGACTACAGGTAATCAGTAATATACTAAGTGTGATATAAAGAATTGACCTACACCTCAGTGGTTAGGAAACACTGAGGTGTGACATGTAACAATAAACAGAAAACATATGATAACCAAATTAGGAAGTACTCAACTGTTATTCTCAACACCATGCACATCCTCTCTTTGACCTCACTATCAAGAACACAGCATGGCAGTGGGAGTCCTTGCAACAAGCTGCCTTTAGCACCCTCAAGCAAGCTGTTACCTCAAAACTCATCCTCCTATTTCCAGATGATGACTCTCCCTTCCATGTTGAAGCTGATAGCTCTGACTTTGCCATGGAAGCAGTCCTTTTCTAGCAGTCAAAGGAGGATGGAAAGTGGGATCTGGTAGCATTGTACTCCAAAAGCCTTGATGCAGTAGAATGGATATATGAGATCCATGACAAGGAGAGGCTTGCCATTATTTGGTCCTTTGACAAATGGCAGCATTGCTTTGAGGTTGCATGGCATAAGTTTGAAGTTTGGACAGACTACAAAAACCTTGAGTACTTCTGTATGGCTGAGAAGCTGAATCAACATTAGGCTTGGTGGTCCCTGTATCTTGCCAACTTTGACTTCTCACTGCATCGCAAACCTGGACAGAGCATGGGCAAGCCAGATGCATTGTCTAGGCAGGCTGACTATGGCACTGGAGCAGAGGATAATGACAACATCATCCTCCTCAAGCTCAAGCTCTATGCTATTCATGTTCTAGAAGGGATTGTTGTCCAAGAGGATGAGGTGAACATGTTCAAGGACATTTGGAGGGGAAATTGAGAGAGTGCACAAGAGGATGCAGTTGCCCAGGTGGCATAGACCCTTTGAGCCCAATGGGCAAGTGGAGTTAAGTCTGTGCATATGGATGAGTGGGGTCTTCAGGATGGGCTTCTGACCTTCTGAGGATGCATCTACATGCCTAACATTTCTCGAAGTCTGCTAATGCATTGTAAAGAAACACCATAACTCTCATGTAGCTAGACATCCTGGAAGGTGGAAGATGCTGGAGCTGGTGTCCTGGAAGTATTAGTGGCTGCAGATGTCCCAATATGTAGGCACCTACACCAGCACATATGATCTCTGTCTCTGCACCAAGCCTTGCTGCCAGTCACCCATGGGTCAGCTCCACCCTCTTCCTATTCCAGCTGCTTGCTGGAGTATTGTGTTGGTGAATTTCATTGTCAAACTCCTTGATGCTCATGGGTAAAGTGCTGTAATGGTAGTGGTGGACCTCTATGGAAAACAAGTCCAGCTTATCCCTATACACACCACATGCTCTGCCCTGGGAGTGGCTAGCCTGTATTGAAAGAATGTTTGGAAGGTCCATGGTATGTCTGATGGATATGTCTTGGTCTGAGGCTCCCAGTTGGTGGCAGAGCTAACTCAGGAGGTGTATCACCCACTGCATGGCCTATCATGCTCAGTCAGATGGGCAGATGGAAAGATGTGTGTATCTCTGCCTGTCTTGTAATGAGAGGCAGGATGATTGGGACAAACTTCTGCCTGATGCTGAGTTCCAGTACAGCAACCATGTTCACTCTTCCATGCAGATGACTCCATTCTTCCTGGACATCAGCAGGCACTCCCCACATGGGATTTGAACCCTGGCAACATCCCTCAGAAAACAACTCAGTCAAGAAGTTTGTGGACAGGATGAAGAGGGTGCAGGAGGAGGCAAAGGCAGCATTGGTGAAGGTCAAGGATGACATGGCATGGTACTACAATTGCCAGTGGGCACCAGGCCCTGTATACAAGCTAGAAGACTGTGTGTACCTGGATAGCTCAGACATAAAGACAACAAGGCCATTGCAGAAGCTGTCACATTGTCCCTTTGGCCCCTTCATGATGGAGAAGTAGGTAGGGCATTTAGCATACCAGCTTAAACTCCCAGCAGGCCTATGCCAACTGCATTGACTCTTCAATGTTGTTAAGCTGTGCCCAGCTCTAGAAGATCTGATCCCAGGCTACCACTGATATGATGAGCAAAAAGGTGTATTAAAGTTAAATACACCAAATACATGAAAACTACAGAAAGTGTGGTCAGAAAGCCCAGAATCTGTTTGAAAAGGGAACAGAAAGCTTACTAAGCTAAAAGAAAAGGCAGGGAAGCTGGAAGAGCACATGGTCAAGGTGCAGAGTGGTGAAGAAAGGAGCCCAGCATCAAGCATGGTGGAGAACAACTAAGGAACAGCACAGAACAAAGATTGTGATGTCATTACAGAGCCAAGCAGAGCTGGAGATACAAAGCTGACAAAGATATGGCTAAAATACAAGAAGACCAAGATTGCTAAGATTGCCAAATATTCCAATCACAGAAGAATGCCAGGAATAAGAGAAAGAGGGCTAAACATGGGAAAAATACATTGTTAAGGAGGGGGAACTTGATGAATAATGAGGAGAAGGATTGCTGGCCACCAGGGAAGCATGGAGGAATGTCTGGAGACCAGGAACTACAGAGAAATGCCATGGAAAAGAGTCCCAACAAATGGGAAAATACACATGACCAGCATCATGGATGATGACAGTGGTCCATGTGTGAAAGGAGGAATATAAATAGAATTGGGAAGAAGGATTGAAAGCTTAAGTTTTGGTGTGATAGGCTCTAGGTCCCCAGTGTGTGGATTCCTTAAGCCTCATTTGTTACTTCAGAATCATTAGTGTTTTACACAGTGGTTCTTATTGTTAAGAGCCTTTGGCCATTATAAAAACTTAGAACCCAATCTATTCAACAACACTTTAAAAACCTATTACCATGCAATCTATTGTGTGTACAAGGGATAGTAAGCCCTGAACTTTGTGTTAAGTTGTACAATGAGCACATAACCACCCTAAGTCACCCCCACCACTAGTCCTAGTTAATGAGGAGGAAGAGTATGAGGTAGAGGAAATTTTGGATAGCAGGATATTCTGGGAAAGTTTAAGGTGGAATGAAAAGGATATGGCATTGAGGACATCTCTTGGGAACCACAGGCCAATGTATGTGCACCAATCATGATTTGGGACTTCTACCACAGGCACCCTAGTGCACCAAAATCAATTCAAGGCACTAGGCAATCTGCAACTTTTTCTACTCAGTACATCAAGACACCACATGCTAGAGTAGGGGTGATGTCAGGGGATGTCTCTTTCTCCCTCCATCCCCTTCTCCCTCCTTATGGTTTTCCTTCATTATCCTTTGCTTTCCCTATCTGCTGGTCCCAGTTTTAGCCCTCAGGCTGCACCAGTTCTCTGTCCATAATTCAGACAAGTGCTGCCCTTTTCACACTGCCTCTTACCAGACCCCTAAATTTTTTCCTATATTCCAAGCCTGCTTCTCATTGCAGATGTCCCATCTTTGAGTTACAGATACTCCCAACCAAGGGCTATCCTTTGGTATATTTGCATGGGGTCATGTGCTATGAGTACAAAGATTAAGGCCATCTACAATGGATTTCTGTTGTTGGGTCAGCATTGTCAGGATACCTTGATCCTTGGAGAGCTCCTACAGAACAAAAGAACCACCTTGGCAGACTTGATAGCCATAAAGTATGTGGTTGGGTTGAGAAATAAGAGAACTGGGAAAAATAAGCCTGAAATCTGATAGATTGAAGAGAAAGAGACAGGAGGATGAACACAAGTAAAAAGCAAACACAATAGATAATCTCAAGACTCAAGTGTAGCTACAAACTAGGAGACCTTATATAGCTGTAGGACACTACTAAAAGGGGAAGCTGGAAGTGATCTAAGTCAAGTGGAAGTGATCTAAGTCAGGTGGAAGTACTTTGAGTCAGGTAGAAGTGATTTAAGTCATAGCAGGAAGTGATACAAGTCATGAGGAAGTGATCTGGAATAGAGGAAGCAATTCTGGAAGTGATCTGAGACAGGTGGAAGTAATCTGGGACAGGTAGAAGTGATCTGAAACCTGTGTAAAGTAGATTTGGGCCTATGGAAATGATTTGGAACAGGAAAAGGGGTCCTAGAGGTGAGTAAAATCTGAATGTGGCTGAAGCAGGACTGCAGCTGAGATCTGCAGGTGTGACTGAGATCCAGAGAGGGACTCTTTAGAATCTGAGGTTGAATAATGGTGAAGGGAAGGGGGAAATGGTATGGGTCTTGACAATACTCCCTCCTTAAGCATTGAGCCCTCAAAATGCCTGAAAAGTGATCATAGAATGCTGCTCTGTGGCCTCCAAAGGAAAGTTTCAGAGTGGGAGGTGCAAGGGAGTAGAGATTCAAAGGAACTAATCCAGAAGGTGTTCAGAGGAGTGGTAGGAGGATAAAGTGTTGAGGGTGGGGAGGGAGCAGAAAGAGAAAGCCATGAGGGTGTCCAAAAAGAGTTGCCAATATGTATGGGTCAATAACCAGTGGGGGTGTGGAATCATTCTCAAGAGTGTACTAGAGCCACCTGTTGCCTTCCAATGAAGGCCAAGGCACAGAGGGGTAGTTGCAAGAGGACTGGAGCACATTCAACTCCAATGTGGGTGTGAAGATCCCCAAGGGTTGTACTAGAGCCATCTGTTGCTACCCAGTTAGGGCCCAAGGCACACCAGAGTGGTCTGAGGAAGTCTAAGACCAGGAAAAATAAGGGTCAGGCTTGGAGAAGGCTCAGGCACAAGTGTGGGGGCAAATATACAGACTGTGGGGCAAGCAGAGGCTACACAAGTGATGGGATTGGGGCCAGAGTTTGATGGAGAATCAATTGATGTTGATGGGTTCCAAGGCCAAGTATAGGGTGAGGTCTGGGGTTAGTTATGACTACTTGAGGGTCATAAATATAGGTGCAGAGTTTGTAATAGCATTAGAATTGAAAGGAACTTAGGAACAATAAAGGAAACAGAGATAGGCAAGACAAGATGGAGTCAAGACAAGACAGAGATGAGAAAGAGATAGATTGACAAGACATGAGACTAAAGACAGAAACAGAGATGAAATGTAACAAGAAACAAGTAACTTCAGGTAATGCAATATCAAGACTAAAGTAATGGAGGCTACTCTATGACTTATATACTAACTACTGGACCTCCTCCAGAGACTGAGAGTGTGATGGCAGGGCTTGTCAGAGCTGCATGGGGTTGATGGGTGTTGGTTCTGATCAGATGGTGGGCTGCAGTGATATTCTAATGGGAACTGATAGGAATGCAGTCTGCCCCATGGTTGTTGCAGAGTTCCAGAGTGGTCATAGGGGTTGTGGGAGCAAATCAGTAACATGTGCCTGGATCAGAAGAGATGTTAGAGGGGCCCAGGGGCTTGGAAGGAGAAGGGGAAATGATGGGGCCTGCAGGAAATGTGTTGGGGTTTGCCAGGGAGTTGTTGGAGTTTGCTGGAGAAGTGTCAGAGTTAGCCAGAGTGGGCACCATGAGTGGGCAAAGGTTGGAGTAGGTCAAGGGGGCATGGGTGGGTACTCCAGAGAGGCAGGGTTGGAGGGGGAGGGGTACAGAGGTCTGGGAGTGGATTGTGGCATCCTTCAGTGTTGAGACCCTCAAGGCAGGAAGACCCTTCTATGTTGTCAGGTGAAGGGTTGCAGAGGTTGCTGGTGACCTGTGAGGAGGTTGTCTGGAGGGTTGGAGAGAAGTGAGATGCAATGCAGAGGGATTGAGACACAGTGTAGAGGAATAGGAACACAGTGCAGAGAAATAGGGACACAGTGCAGAGAAATAGGGACACAGCATAGTGGGAGCAAGAAGTTACTACACAGGTGGTTGCCAAGCATTTGGTGGAGATCCAGGGGCTATGGAGGTGCATGGAGCAGCTGGAGGCATGGGCAGAGCAGGAGGCAGAGAAACAGTGCAGAGCTCTTAAGGCTGGGATGACCCAGGCAGTTGCAAAGGCTGAGAGGAGACAAGAGGAGTGGCTGGCTACTAAGGTGGCCTCAGGGTGGTGAGGTATAATGCATAGGTCTCTCTGTTTTCTCCCACTCTGATCCTACTGATGCAAGTTAGCAGACTGGATGTTAGGGGACATCCCAATTTGTCAGAGGATGTCCCACTTGTTTCCCCTTCCCCTTCTCCAGTTCTTATCAGATCTCCTTTACTATAGTTTCCCTTCATTCTCCTTCCTTTTTCCTATTTATTGGTCCCAGTTTTAGTCCTCAGGCTCCACTAGTTCTCTGTCAATAATTTGGACAGGTGTTGTCCTTGTGATGTACATGCTTGGGTCATGTGACTGGCCAACTGGTTGATTGGTCATGTGATCTGTTGATCTGTTATGCATGTGACTTGGTCATGTGACTTCCAGTAAATTTTCTGAACACTGGCATTGAGGATTCTCAGACTTGTTCTCTTTCAATTTCCCTTTGCCAGGTGAGTAGCTAAGACTCTAGAACTTCTTATAAATACTGAATAGACTTTGGATCTCCTTCTGCCAGTTGTGTGATTGAGCCACAGTCTCCAGTGGTTGCCCTTATAGTAGAACAAGTCTCTAGATTTGGTCTGGGAGCCCCCTTTTTGATTACCTGAGCTTCTACTTGGTTTCTCAAAAGGTCTCTTCTCCACCAGTGTCTTAGTGCCCCCTGTGCTCCTCCTATGACTCAGCCAACCCCTCCAGCACCTCCACCTGACACTTCAAGCCTCCAGGACAATGCCTGGAGTTGTTTGCTGTCCCTGGAGACACAGGTTCAACTTACTCAAGCCTTCCTTACTTCCCACATGGCTGAACTCATTGGACTCCATCAAACTACTGAAGCAGTATCCCTTTCTTTCCAAGCTCTTTTGGAATGTCTTTTCCTTGCTCCTACCACACCTCCTATGCCCCCAGCAGATGCAGAACAGTTTGTGTCTGCACCTAGCTCAGGCTTTTTGGCTCCAGCTGCTGCAGAACAGTTTGCATCTGCATCTGGCTTAAGCCTTTCAGCTCACCATTCCAAGCTCCCTTATCCTGCACTCCCTGATGTCTATGACAGAGATCGTAAGGCTGGAGAACACTTCCTCCAGTCCTGTATCACCTATATCCAGCTGAGCAGTGAAGCCTTCACTTTGGATACCTTGAAAATTGCCTGGGTTCTCTCCTACATGAAGGCCAGCTGAGCCTCAACTTATGTGCTGCAGATCTTTTGATGCCTAGGAGGAGTTGAGAGTTTCTCTGGCTGAATGGAGTTTGAGAAGGAGTTCCAAGCTGAGTTCTTCCCCCTTGACTTCTCCAAAACTGCAGCTCTGAACCCAGTATGGTCAAAGAAAGTGGTCACTTGATGAGTACATCAACTCTTTTTATGCCTTAGTCAAATAGGCAGGATATCTGGATGGTCTACAACTTTGCCTAACCTTCTATGATGGACTCCACCCCTTTCTTATAGATTGCATAGACAGTATGGCAGAAGTGTGCCCAGATGATGAGCAGGTCAATCCCTGGTACAAGGTGGCATATGAGCAGTGGCAGTTGATGGAACTGCAATTTGAGCTGTGGTAGATGCAACCCTCAACATTTTCTTTCTTTTATGGTGGGTTTACCTCCCAAACTCCCCCTTCCCTGCCTGCCCTAGCAGCCTCACAAGCAGGTGCAACTTTTCTCCTTCTATTCCATGTTTCTCCCTTGCACTCCCTGCCCCAAGGAGTCCCAATGGATGTCAATGCCTCCAGACAGCAGTCCTCTACTCCCCTGCTATATTGACACTGTAGAAAGGCTGGTCACTTTGCCCACTATTGCATTTGGTCACTTTGCCCACTACTGCATTCAAGGACTAGAAGTTCTCTACCTGTTGGCATCAGAGCAAGAAGAGCTGCTCATCCAACTCCTTGTAGCCTAGGATGCAACAGGAGTCCCCTCTCTGGATGCACCTATAGCTATCCAGTCTGATGAAGTAGCCAATGTGTTGGAGGAGATTCCTACAGAGTTTGAGGATTTTTAAAAGAGCAATGGATGACCTGTATGCCCCTGTTGCCTAGTGCTGATTGTTTGACCACTCTGTCCATAGAATCAAATATATCTGTTGCCATTGTTGATACTATGCCCAAAACAATAAGCCCCTCTCCAGACATACAAACTCCCCCTCTAGCTAAAGTCTCTGCTAAAAACACACCTCCTAGCCCATGCCTCTGAATTCCTACATGGGAACACAGTCTCTCCTGTCACTATGCTGTTGCTTCCACTCTTTCTATTGACTCCCTGAAGCTACAGATAGAACTAGAGA